>PVIR01006504.1:0-44286 GCA_004026965.1 Petromus typicus
TGCCAAAGAGTCCTTCTAGCTATCTCTCTGATAATACCTCTGAGGTCTGTTAACCTTGATAATGCTTTGTGTAAGGTGTGTAGATGGCTTTATCTAGCTCAAACTAATGACCTACCACTGACTCATCCCTGGACCTGCACAGAATAATACAATGGATTATCTTTTGACATCAGAGGTTCAAACTTTCACCATCAATATCACACTAATACCATTACTTTCTGCACATGCATCCAATAATAAAATATGATCAGTTTTTTGCAGAACATCTGATACCCCAAATTTCCTCACCTCCACAGACTTTCTTTACACCTCAGGCAGTCATGTTTCTCTGTCCTGTACCTATTCCTAAACTGCACAGTAGAGAGTTGGGCTGGGGTCATGTTCAACCCTTAAGAATAAACTCTTTGTCTTGAGGTGGACTAGACACTTCAGGATTGAGGATAAAAATGATAGGTAAAACAAACTCACTTCAGTAACACCGTGACATTTTCAAAAGTTTAAAGGTTTTCTTCCACAGAAAATTTGAAGACTATAGTATTAGGCATCACATTAGGAGCAGACTGAAGTAAAATAAAGAGAAATAATATAATAGCATATGAGTTGGTGGGAGGAATCAAGTCAGCTATCATTGTCCTGAAGAAAAAGAGTCAATGGAAACCTTGAATTTTCTGCTTTCTCCATCTTTTCTTTATTGTGTCAGATTAACAAATCGCAGGGGAGACTTCTAGGCAAAGATAATTAAGGAGAGCAGAGATGATGATGTGGAAGTCGCTCCCTTCATTGGATTAGAACTGTGGCAAAGGCTTAGAGATACTGACTACTACTCTAAATATTAGCCAATAAAACTGAGTTGAGAGCAAGAGAACAGAGAAGAAGTCAGAAAGTTCTTTCCCTAAACCTGGGGCCAGGAACACAAGTAAAATCGGGAATTAGCTCAGACTAGCTTCTTAAGTATGTTTGCATTTCTACCATTGTAAGACAGAAGATTCAAGATGGTGCCTGAGAGAGGAGGATAAGAAGACACTTGAGAAATTATTGTGTAGTGTGACTTCACTAGATAAGGGATCTGGAGTTCAGATCCTAATAAAAGCTTAGGTAACTTCCTAATACTGTTTGAGTGAAATAAAGGGGCTGGAGGGCTAAGTATTTTTTTTTTTTTTTAAGAATACAGCTGAGGGTTCATCTTCTCAAAAGTGAACACTGCTAGGTAATCAGTCATCCCCATGGTAACCCAGCAACATTTAATTGTCTTTAAGTAAGGAGCCAGAGAGGCAGTGAACTACATATCTAGCATATTAATGAGGGATCTGGAGTGCAAAATGGCTGCATAAAGATGACATTCATGTAAACTCTGAGTTTTGGCTGAATAATTAAGGAGAATATGGTAGGTTATAATCCTTAATTTTTTTCCTTTGTTGAGCAGGAAGAAAAATAAAGATTTTCAGAATTCTGGGGATGGGGGCAATATGAGATTTAAGTAAAGGAACAAATAGGACCTTTGGGAAGAAATTAATAAAACAAATATAAGTATGAGTATGTAATTTTTAAAGATGAGAAAAAATAAGATGATGACAAAGAGTTTGAGTTAAGAAAAGCCAAGGAAGAGGACCTATGACTTCACCAAAACCCTGACAGAGAATTGCGAAGTGAACCCGGAAAGTGCATCTATTGAGGCTACTTTAAAGCTTGCTTCCTTTGAGTCACTTTCCCTGACCACGGCATGCACATTAATCATTTTTAAATAAAGTATTTACTGGCCTCACATGTGTTTACCTAATTATAAATGATTATACAGTCTCGGGGGGCAGCTGACTCACTGAGACTATACACACTTCCAAGCTTAGTTATCAACCCGTCTGGTGATTTATGAGGCAGCAGTCACTGGATACCTACTTTTGCAGCTGAGGAAATAGGGCCCTGCACCCCAGCCTGAGTCCCGCTGCCCAAAATAGCAAGCTCAGCCTCTAACCAGAATCAGTGTCCCTCCCCACTGTGACATATCAGAAGAGAGATGCCAGCTGTATCCTCTTGGCCCTTCTGAGCACATTCCAGATACACAACAAATCTCTTGGACTGATGCAGAAAAAGAAACTTGAAAGTTTTTAGTTTTGAAATGGGAAACAAATAAAACAAATAAGATTTCCACTAAGATTATACAAGGGTAAGGAGGTGTTTTACAATTTTTCCTTTCATGGATAGTCTTGTTAAATAATCATAAATTATTATTGTTCAAAATTATATTCAGTTCTTCAATAGCCACTGGGAAAAGAAGTTAGGAAGCTAAAGGTGTGGAATAATAATGTAAATGAGTAGTTTCTAGGGGACAGAGTATTAAATTTCCTCCCAAGGAAATTTTTCCAAACATGACTTGTGTATAAGGCTGTCTTGCTTTGGGGGAAGAAAATGACTAATTCAGTTAGCCCATTATATTCACATTTAATCAACTAATGGTTAAAAAAGAACTTAAGTGAGCTGCTATGCACAAATGTATGTTTCTTCACAGATAAAGGTATGATAGGTACTGTTTTCAAGATGTTTCAGATGACTAGAAAGTTAAACTCTCAAAGATACATGCTAGCAAATCAGGTCAACCTAGAGAATAGGTTTTACAATTAATATGTTCAGACTTAGCAAGCTCTGACCATGCCTGCTGGAAGTTTTTATGTGCTAACTTTTTAGACATTACCTCATTTTATCTTCATAGCAGTCTAAGGAATCACTTATGTTACAACACATAGGACTATAAGTCAAAATTTCATACCAAATTCTCCAAGAGTTTCTCTTTGTATGCCAAGTAGTACAAGAGTTCTTACAAAGACTATGACAGACCACGTTCCTGGATTCAGAAACTGTAAAAATGAGACTAATTCATAAGCAATATAGTTACAGTCAAAGGCTTCTTATGGAGGTTTCCAAGGGGGGCAAGAAGGAAGTCCTATCTGAGACTCAGGACAGTCAGTGAAGGAGTGTTTTGAATAAAGTAAAGGGGTAGCTAAAGGGAAG
Source organism: Petromus typicus (assembly GCA_004026965.1). Taxonomy (NCBI): domain Eukaryota; kingdom Metazoa; phylum Chordata; class Mammalia; order Rodentia; family Petromuridae; genus Petromus; species Petromus typicus. The sequence continues at coordinate 3,004 of PVIR01006504.1, forward strand.
TTCCCATCAAAATCCTTCACTTAAAGACAGGATTAAGAATGACAAGGACAGTCCAGGGTCAACTTTCCTTCTGAGCACAGTTACAGGTGCCTCAGTGTTCAGCATGAGTACAAAGAAAGGCAGGATTTAGGTGCTGCCTTTGGCTTTCTTCAACATGACTAGGACTTCATTGTGGCAATTGTGCTTTTACCCTTTGTGCTGTGTGTGAGCACTGGGTCCCTGTGGTGTCTTCGTTAGGCTGCTATGAAAGCACAAATATGCATGACTATGAGCCTACTTCCTCCACTTTGATCATTTTATTGCTACCTGGGTGACTCAGCTTCAAGGCCTATTGGAGGGGATCCTGTCTCCTGTGAGCCTGGGGGGAGTCTCAACCAGGAGAGACTCAAATTTACAAGGATCCTTCTGCCTCTGCCTCCTGAGTAATTACAGGTGTGAGCTACTATGCCTGGCATTTTGGTATGTGGTGCTGTTTTTGTTTTTTCTTTTTTCTTTTTGAGACAGGGTCTCACTTTGTAGTTCAGGCTCAAGACACTCCTTCTCTGACTGTCCTTTGTAGCTCAGCCTCAAACTCACATCACAGCAATCCTCGTGCCTCTGCCTCTCGAGTGCTGGGATTACAGCATGAGCCTCCATGCCCGGCACTGTGGTATATGGTACTGATTACTGATTGGCGTGAGTCTCCACGCCTGGCATTGTTGTATATGTGTACTGGGAATCAAACCTGAGCCCTTGCACTTGCAAAGCAGGCGCTGGAACCATTGAGTTAAATCCCTGGCCCGTCAGTCCTTGTCTTGTACTAGTAGTCTTCATCAGTGCTCTGGACACACTAGTCTCCTCTGTGAATCTGGAAGGGTGGCAAGTTTAGTTCTGCTGTGGGCTCTGAGTGCTTTTAGGTGTCAGACTTGCTTCAAGTACTTCCTTCCCTTCTCTGCACAGAGTACGTCTTCTCTAGAAAGCTTTTCTTAATTACTAAAAGTAAAACTACTACATGCATCACCTCTCAGTCTCCTAACCCAAATTTCCTTTTCTCCACAAACTTCCCATGTTATCATATGTTTATATGTTAGCCAATTTGTTGTTTTTCTCCTCAAGGAGAAGGGCTCTTCATTTCTTTATTTTCTCCATAATTTAGAGAAGAATGTGGCATGAAAAGGGGTTCAGTTAATGTGCATGGAATCATATGAATGAGGGATACAAGGCCTAGAGAAGCTTAGTTATTTCAGTCACAGTCCCATAGCAAGAAAAAGACAGAAGCCTAACCTACCAGGGTAGATAAGGTTCAAAGGAAAAAAGAGCGTCTTTGAAGGCGAAACCCAGGCTTGGCAGCACTGCTGGTTTTGTCGTGACTCCTTCCTCGGCCAAAACCACACTTTCAATCCCTAGCCCTCTTGTACAACCGCCCGCCTCTCTTCGTCCTTCAACCAATCCGCTACCGACTCCTTAGTTACTCCTCCTACCCTTTGCTTTATAAGTGCGTGCATTATTAAATAATATCGGAAGTGTCTCTCCCCAGAGTCTGCAGTGTGACTCCGTTCTCTTTACCCTTCCCGATCCGAGTTTCTTATGCCCCCAAAAGACAACGACAGGGTAGTGAGTAGTGGAGCACAATTTCTTCAATCGAAACTTGGAGACTGAGTTTTCTTTTTAAACCAAATTTATGACAAATATGGAAGAAAGTATTAAGTTATGAAAATGAGTCCATATTTTATATAATTATTAATCTCTAAGAAGATCTGCCAATGTATCCATCATTCTGTAGATACCTGTTACCCAGCATTTCAGAGTTCCTCTTTTTCTTCTCCAGAAATGGATAAATGATTTACTGATAAACAGACACATTTATAGACTAATAGAATTTTTAATTGTACTATTACTGTTTTTAGCTTCTGTAAAACTAAGAACCTCCACATTATTCTTCCAGTATCTTCAGAATTTCAAGTTCTTTCAGGTATTTATCCATTCAAACCTCTAATAAGGTAACATATTTCCTCTATTCTTAACTAGGTACCTAAAAAAACAAGTCATGTAATTTTTTCTTTCATATTTTTAGTAACTTTTGCACTCATAGAATTGTTGACAAGATCATGGTAATGGTTGAATTTACAGTACTATGTTTAAGTAAGAGAAAAAATAAAACTATGATCCTTACATCACAGTAAAGTACTCAGTTAGTTTGAAATTCTTTACTAAACTTGGTCAGACAGAGCAACTGATGTGAAAAGAAAAGAAGAAAATGAGTTCTGTGGCCTAAAGAAAAATAATTTTCTGAATTACTTTTCTTTCCTTTTCCTGCACTGCACTATCAAGTCAGGAATATTATTTGCCCTATGAAGAGCAACCTCTCTTCTATGCACTAAAAAATAGCATTTTTAGTTTGTCTTGTAGATAGGTTGACACTTTCTCAGTCTGCATGTGGTGCACTGACTTCTGTCATTCCAAGATCTAGAAAGTAAACAAGAAAGAAGAGAGACTATGTCCTATCACAGAAGCTATTGTTTGAATTTGTGGCAAAATATAGTACAAATTGAAAACAACAGTATAGCGATGGTCCTATTAGTCAATGCTATCTATTTTGCTACTGTTTTTATTCTCACTTCCTGTTAATCTAGGAAAGAAATTCCTTTGAAAAAGCACACAGTGTAGTATAACTACGTGATTTTCAAGAGCAAGTTTTTTATTTCTTTAACTCTGTCCCAGTTAATTAAATTGAAATGGGGATTTGCTGTTTGCAGCTTTAAAAAATAGCCAATTGAAATTTAATTGGTATCTTTTTTTCTTTCGTATTCATGCCCTGAAGCTAAATTAATGACCAGTTATAAGCAATTCAGCTAAGAGACTATTATGACTTTTCGATGAAATTAAATCTAGGACCATACAGGGGATAAAATAACTTCAAGATAAAAATGACAAGCATACTATAAATAACAAAGGGTTAACACATGTCTCTGTATGCTTTCTCTCTCTTCTTCTCTCTCAACAATTATAAAGTCAGGAGACTCCAGTGTATTCCAGGACCAGTAGCTGTTGTAAATCAAATTAATTACTTTTGCCAAAACCACAGTGGAAGATTTTCGTCCAGTGGACTCTTGATACATTTTTACTTAATCACTGTCCTATAATGTCCTCCCCCTGATAGAAAGGATGAACTAGAGCAATAGTAAACTTTTTACCTTTTTAAATGTCCAGACAAGACGCCGATTTACAGGGAGAGAGAGTTATGTATCATTTAGCCTAACATTGACTGGCTTCCAGAAGTCCCTTTTTTTTCTGGGAGTGGAATTGAAACCAGGCAAGTCAATATGGGGGGTGATCATATATCTATCTTCCTTTGACAGCTGTACCCCCATTTTAAGCTCATTCTGAGATTTTTCTTTGAATGTATTTTCAAATACCCTTCAAGGCTATATAATCATAAAGATTCCTGACAGTCCCCATGTCTTTGATCAAGCACAGTTCATTACCTGAGTGGTTTCCACTCAACTGCACCCCAGTCCGTCCAGTGCACAAGGAGGTGCATGTTCACAGACGAGGCCACGTGGGAGACGGTGCGCTATCCAGGGAGGACGCGTCTCGGGATGGAGCAGCACAGTCACATCTGTTTTCATGTAGAAAATGCCACTTCCAAAAGCAAAGGAAGAATGCCAGAGGAGGGTGGAGAGCAAAGATAAAGAGGGAACTCGCTTACTTCTGATACTCAAATTAAAATTACTTTTTATTTGTTTTAAAAGCGCAGTCTTGATTTTCTCCTGAAAGAATCCCAATGCTCACATCATAAGAGAGAAGCTGTCTCCTTAAACTCAAGTGAGGAGAAGAGAGAAGACATATTATAACAAAAGGAAAATCCTATAAACACAAAACGCTCCATACTGCATGCATGAAGAATGCCTGATTTCTGGCTGTATTGAAACAGAATTTATCAGTCTCAGTCCTCAAGGCATCCTGCTTCTGACTCTGCCTGCTCTTAGATGGAAAGAGAAAATCGTGCCCAACCCTTGAGACTTCAGGTAAAAATCCTTCCCTCTCAGATTTTACTCTCACAGCGGGTTGTACAAGAGGGCTCCATAGGTGCCAGAAGGAGGACAATGCTGAAGATCTCTCGGATTCACTTGGGAGATGAATCAACCCTAATGGTTTCATTTCTCTGGAAGAGAATACAGTGATTGATTCTTAGGACCTAGATCTGTATCTGATAATATCGCTATAATTCTGTGCATTCTGATTTGTCTTTTACTATGAAGATTGAAGTGAATAATCAGAGATTCCAGGGTCAAGACAGTTTAGGGAGTGACCTCACACTATGCCACTAAATTAAACATTAGAAATTTCATGAAAATTGCCTCATAGGAATTCCGAAGTTGAAACTGCATCTTTGATCTTGCATTCATTGTCTTTCTTTTCTTTTTAATGGCTAATCTGTGGAACAGGAATGGTGAACCAGAGGAAAATTCTACTGCTTAACAATATACAGTATAAAACTCTAGCGATTGTTTTTGGTCAGTTTCTTGCAATCTGCAAGGTAATTTTTTTCAATTTATTTGGAATTAGTCAAGTGCACTGGTGAAAAGGCAGAGTGAATTGATGCTAAATAGTTTTTGGAAGATGTAATTGTCTGATGATTTGTAAATAGCCAAGCTTATCAAAAAAGTAATTTAAATGTTATGCTGACAATTTTGTTCAGTTTAGTGTACTCTGTAAACTGGGGAATCCAATTTTTTGCCCCCATTAGCATGAGAATTATTTTTGCTTGGCTAAATAATTTGAAGGCCTAAAGATGTCCAGAGTTTTGGAATCTGAACTTTTAATGATTTATTACCCAGCATAAACATCATTCAAAGATAATAATGACAGAGTGATTTTTAATAACTAAGTTTTATTGCTCATTTAATGGTTGGAGTATGTTCCAAATATATTCTATTAATGTCCACAATGAAAGTGGAGAGTGTTGAGTCTGTTTTTATTTTCACACTGCTCCCAAGCCCCTCTGTGTGTGATCTTTAACCCCACCACTCTGAACTCTAAAGTAACCATCAGATAAAAGAACATCTTGGGGACTTGACCATTTTAATTATCTATTTAATCACAGTAAAGTAGTAGAAAAGGATTATTTATAAAGTGGTATATTTTCTAGATACTTTTTCAATCCTACAGTAAATCTGATGTCATTTTATCCTTACATATCTTACAGTAACTAGGGATTTGGCAGACAGAGAAATTCAGACTAAGAGTTCTTTTTCCAAGGTCATATCTCTTGTAGGACAATATTCTTAAGATTGCTAACCACAATTTGCTATTAACATAAACAAATAAATAAATGACAAAATTCAGATGAATAAGATGCTCAAGATCATGAAGCAACACCCTTAGGCATGTGAGCTTTGTACCTATAAAGCTTAATTTCATATTCCATGTTGGTTCCAGTGGCATTTGGATCACACTGAGGGGCAACAGTGCAGTTGGAAAGAGAGGTGGGAAACTCAGTTACATATCACTTTACCCCTGAATTGAAAATAAATATCATATTCCTAAAAATGGCAATAGAAAGGCTCATGGAATTTGAGAATTGATTGAAGACTCCCTTCCACTCAGTCAAAGTATGCCTTGCCAACACCCCTTACTTTAGACCAGAAAATAAATTACAATGCTGAGGCCAAACACCTTTGAGTCAGATCTATAAAAATGGCACAGTTTCTTTCTTCCAAAGTTTTCTCTTCTGAAGCATTTTGGAAGAGGAACTCATTAATGATAAGATGATAATTATATAATGGGTCTTCAAGTATTAACCTATTATTTCAGTATTTGCATTAGTTACTCAATCTAGGGATGATATCATTCCAATCACTCAGCAGAGCCTTGGATCATGGCATTTGTCCCATGTCCAGGATGATAAAGGCACTGGATAAAGCTTGGGCACAGGGCTTCTTTCACAGAACCTGATGGAAGAAAATGCTCCGACAAAAGTTTCAGAGAAGCCTTGAAGGAGATACTATGGGACTGCGTACAGGACAGAATGTTAGGATAGAGTGCTACAAAACAGCAAGATGGTAACAAAGACAAACCTATGCCTTACGTGGTATTCCACCATTTTCAATGGCTCTGCCATATGTTTTGGTTGGATTTGGTCTGTGTCGCTGGGGCTGGAGTGCATGAGCTATAGAGAGAAGGAGCGGCCCGGCCAGAGGAGGTATAGCAGGCTCACTGCTTGTCTGTTTTGTGCTGCTGCATTGAGTAAAATTAATCTGTTCAAACAGGTGAATTTTCCAACACAAATGGCCCACACAGCCTCAGCTCACTGAATAGAAAGTGTAATGGTGATCTAAACCTATTACCTGCATGGAGTCGGTGAAATTTTCTTCCAGCATATTGATCGGCAGGAGAGAGGGAGAGAGAACTTTTTCCTCTGCTCATTGTGTTGCGTCAGGCATTGTCATGCTGGTCACAATGCATTAAGAAGCATTGAGAATTGCTAAGGAGACTCTTTTGTAGCAGGAGTAATAGTTTTCACTGAGCAGAATTAAAATGCTGTTTAAAATCTACCCTGTTCATATTTTTCCAAGTTTTTCACCCAAACGATGTGTCTACCTCCTCTACAAAACTAGAAAGAAAGAAAGAAAAAATCTTAGCAAGTAACACATTTCAGCAAGTATTCATATTTTCCTTCCAAGATTCTTGCATACTTTTACATAAAAGTATCATTAGTGCTAGCCATCTGAGAATGATTTCTCTTCTCTGAATATTGATCTCAAATAATCTGTAATTTTCTTTGAGAAATTTCCAATTGACTTCAGCTTATGTGGGCTGAAGCATCTTCTGGGAAGAAATATTTCCTCGTTTTTGTTACTGCTTAGTATGTATTATATTATTCTTATTGAGTAACACAACTCGAAGAGAAATAAAATGGAACCATATTCAACCTTATTCCATCGAAGTATCGCCCAGGCCTCCACTCGAACAAGATGGAAACATCCTAGGTACAGCGCTTATAATAACTGGCTGAGTCGTGTGATTTTAAACTTCTACTATCTTTTCATGTCCTGGTAAATATTATTATTTTCAATGAAATTATGATTTTATTTGTGAGTTTGTTGATGTATTTTAGGTACATGTTATGATAATATACCTCATATAAATACCGTACATATCATGATTTTTTTTTTTCTATTTCCCCTGTCCTCCCTTCAACCTCCTTCATTTGCTATATTTGACATGTTTATGTACAGGAAATATTATTGTATGTTTCTAAGGAATATATAGCACAAATATCTCAAAAATGGATGAGAAATGAGTGGGAGTGCCCTAGTAAAAAGGAAAGTATTGAATTATCTTTAGTGTTATTGACATTATTAATTTATATTGAAACCATTTATTTTGGTTTATCTTAATTTGGTCCATTTCACAATTTGTCTCTAATATTTATATGTACCTTTTCCCTCAGCATAAACCTATTGCATTCATGTTATCTGAATTTTATAATCTTGCCTATTACTTACAAGCAATCTGTTGCTACAGTTGTTCTTCGGTGTTTTTATAAACTAATTTAACATCTGTTAGTACTATATAACATATCAACCTACAAATAGCCAATGGAACTTAGCATCGCTGTGAATTACCATATAGATAAATGGAGTTACATTAGTAATTGCAGGACCCACTCCATATTTCACTGTAACTCAATGAATAATCAGTTATCCAGGCTAATTTCTCTCTCCTACTGCATAGAATCCACATTCTCATCTAATTGCATCTAAGGTAAAAGATCATAAAGACTACTTTTTAAGTAAATCAATTGATATTTGTACTGAACTGAGGAATACATAAAGCTTGTTCTAGAAAGTGACATTTTAAATGTGGAAATAAGTATGCAAACAGTAGAGAGAATGTAAATTGAAAGGTCTTCTGAGAAGTTCTGCTGGCATTAGAGTTTTTTTTTTAATTGTCCTTTTCTAGAAGGTCATGACCTTTTCAAAGATTAAATAGGATCTAAATTAGAGAAAAGGTATAGACATCTGCTAGTGTAACCAGCTTTTTTGTGAAGGGGCTGGCAAGGCCCAGGTTTGATGCAGATTGAATGTACCTTGAAGACTGTCATATGGGGTCTGCAATGTATAGCTACTTTTCACAGCAAGCTCTTAAAACCAAATTGGAGATATACACAAAGGTGTAGTATCTCCTGTGAACAGATAATAAATCTAATGCATAGAATGTAAGAACTAAAAGGTCTTCTAAGTCTTCAAAATTAAATGCACACCCTGAGAAGATACAGAAATCTGAGATCACTCGCAAGGTTTTCCTCCTCTGATTAAATAATCCTGGGTAATGTCCTCCCATTGAATAGGGTATTGGATTGTGAATATGATGGAAAGACCATTTCTTTGATTTTTTATGAGTCAACTTTCTCATTCTTGGGATAAATTATCTGACATCTACAACTTAAAGGTGGAGAAAGTTATTTGGTTCTTGATTTCAGGGGATTCAGCCCATAATCAGCTAGCTCCAGCCAAAAATGTCAAGGACAGAGTGTGTGGCATAACAAAGCTGTTTAGTTCATGGTGGTGGTGAAGCAGAAAAGGGGAGAATTTCTAAAGAGGAAGGAGGCAAAGATCAAAAATACAACCCTAGATTATACCTCTATGTTGATACAGACACAACTAGAAGTATAGGTTAGTAATTGACTTGGGAGATCTTAAGACAAACAAAAGAACAATCTATCTCAACCATCATTCTTATATCATGGTGATGGCAAGATGTACTTGTATTTTTTCATTCAAAGTGTCTGAAAGTAATTGGGGGAAAGGACAAGGGAACTACCTTTGGGAAGGTGGTTCATGACTTTTTATGAGCTTGTTAATGACTAGCTGAAAACAAGAACTCATTTCTTCCAATCATTGAGTAATTCAAGTTTTCCTCAGCCTAGGTTGCCCCAGTTTTTGTACTTACATTCTGAAATTTCACATTTAGAAGTTTCATCAGAATCATCCTCAGAACAGTTTCTATGATTCAATTTATTGAGAATGGTCAGAATCACTCTTCTCTCTAATCAAGTATAAAGAACACCTCATCGACCTGAAAACACAACTTGGAGAATTATAGTCAAACTCAAGGGTCATTACTTTACTTCCCCATGTATTAATCTTTATACAGAGAAAATGGGCCAAATTTTAAAGTCAAATCAGTTGCATTAGTACAACTATTCCATATGGTCCTTTATATAGTACTACTGACAACCGCATCCCTTAAGTTAACAATTGAAAACTCAAGAGCATCAAACACAATTTTTATTCTTGTACTAGGACAGGCTGTCCTTTTCTACATACTATTCTATCCTTGGATTTATCTTATATAAGTTGTGAAATAATGATTCAAAGTCTCCACACATCTCCTCAAATTACTAACAACCACCTATTACTTGGGAGAAAAAGTGTAAAATTTCTAATACGAAGAACACAAATTTGGAAGAGATATTATAAGAGATCTATGTTAGGTTCTTCTTACACTTGTGTGTCCAGTATGCTGAGTGTTTTAGTTTCTTGCTGACATCAGTGACAAACTGCATTCAGTTTCTCTAAAAATTTTAAAAGATTAAAGACATCATGTTTATGAAGGAAGTCAAATGTAAATTATGTATTATTGGGGTTTTTTTTCCTTTTATTGAGTTATAATCATCATTTTGAAACTGTCAGATCCTACCTAAACCTGCAGAAGCACATCTCATTTATATCATGATTTCCACATAATTTCAGTCTTCTTTATGAAAGTACCTTTGATTTTTCTCCAGACCTACCACCTCTGCCACTGAAATAGTTCTGTATTTTCAGTATTTATAAATATCTTCTAAGCACTGTAGTGCTAAGAAGAGACATAATATTTTGATAGCCATTGATAAATACCAAAGTTTATAATGTATAGAAGTTATCTTTTCATTTTCAAAAGAAAAATGTTTTATTTTTAAATTTACCCATGTTGACTCTTTTAAGACTGTAGATTTTGTAGTAGTATAAATGATAGGTAGGCCTAGTAAACTGACCATAACATTTTAAAATTAGATATAATTAGTCATATTCCAGACATTGGATTTTAATGATGTATTACCACAAAAGGTATTTTAATAATAATTTCAACTATGGCTCTGATCAGATGATATTATTACCTTTTTGTAGTATTTTAATATAAATACACAGAAAGCCAGAATAGAGGGAAAAGATCTACAGTACAACTGGAAAATTGAAATTTAACATTCTAACCAATACTCTTTTCACTAGTCCATTATAGCTCAGTTACAAAATAATACTCCCCACACTATCATATTTGCCTTAAAGATATATCACGTGAGGCCCAGATCTTAATAATATCTTCTTGCAGGATACACACGAATCGTATTATTTCTTTGATCTATTCCAAGTAAAATTAGTTTTGGAGATTGCCTAAATTTAGAAATAGTTTTTTCTTTTCATTTAATTAAATTATTTTTATTAAGAAAAATACATATGTAGTGATGAAAATATTATGCTGATAATAAATGAACTACTGTGACCTCAGTACCAAACTTATTTAGAGTTTATATAATTTCGTATTTTCTCCCTCATAAATACAGTGTTGGATAAGAAAAAATAAAAATAGGAAAACAGATATGAATTGCATTTTTCCCACTATCCTCCTTAAAATCTAATACCAAAAATCATATAAATACACATAAGAACAATGAAATCAAACATTACAGGCCATGGAACTGACTTGGCCCATTTTAAATACTAACTTTTGTCAGGCTTTAGAGAGACAGGACTGAGGGTACATCTCAGTAAATTTGTTTCGTATGCATGGATTTCTGTGCTGAGTCCTCAATCATGATAACAAGAACCAGAGTAGAAGTTTAGAGACATTATACAAAATGAAAACCATGACTTTCTTTTTGCCCTCAACACAGACTATTCTAGTCACATCATTCTTGTTTTCTTTTGCAAAACTTAGATTGCTATGATAGCTTTAATTCCTCTTGTTCTTCTCCCTTCAAAATTACTCATAAATAACTCATAAATTACTCATAAATAACCAATATTAATGTATAACCTTTTCTTCAATGCTATGATGTATAATATCAATGACAGAAGTTTAAGTTAATCAGTGGCAAAAATAAAAGCTGTTTTGCTCTTTCTAGGAAGTGTTTTGTTTTAAATTTAATGCAAATATTTTATCCTTTCTTGCTTTAAAATAATCATCCATAATCAAAGAGAATGGAGCAAAACAGACTGTGAGCAGCTCTTTCCATTGTTGTAGCCCCTTATTGCTAAATTAAGTCCCGTCCTAAGTACAGTTGTAAAAGGCCTTTTTTTGCATTTCTCTAATATATTTTATTGCAATCAAAATATATTATTTTTATTATTCCTTTATGGAAACAAGATTCTAACATAGTATGTTAACCCCGGTTTGAATTTTCCTACAAGTTCAAGTGATTGCTCCAAGTTTAAATTGATTTATAATATATTTATATATGTGTGTGTGTGTGTGTGTGTGTGTGTATGTATATATTTATATATATTTATATGGTCTCATTAGAACTACTGGGAGGGGAAGGCATGTTTGTTTGTGTGGATGTCTTATTAAAATAATTTACTCAACAATTTACTATCCAAAATTTAGAAACAACAGTAGGTAAAATTAAAGAAGGAATCTTTTCTCTCCTTTATCAGAGGGACTCCTGTCTGCAATGTCACATATTGTTTTCTCTGTAAACAAGGGACATTTTTGTTTGTTTTTCTTGTTATGTATTAGTTATTGCTTTATTTTAAAATGGCAGAAGGCAAAACAATATCGATAACAATGAATACATACAGTGTACTGTATCTACTACTTAGCTGAAAGTCATCAAGAAATCATCAAGAGCTTTTCATCCTGATAACTATTAGTTCTGATCACTACCTATGGTCAGTTGTCCACCTTCTGGTCCTTTGCAGTTGGAGGTGCTCATGTGACTTGTTGGGCTTCTTCCTTTGTTAGGAAGTGGCATACTTTAGGGGAAGTAATGTGCCTTATGGCTGTCACAGTGATCTACTGTGTCTTAGATGCTGTCGGTTGTATAGTTCTGCATGAAGTAAATTGCAGGTGGATTATTGAGAATCAGAGATAAAGAAATTCAGCAGAGGATGCTATGTGCAGTGTGATAGAGGAAATAGCAGGTCAGATTACAGTGTCTAGAGAAAAAAGAGTAGTAAACACTTCCATAATATGTTCAAGTATTATCAAAAGTTATATTTACTAGAAGGGATGTATTTGCAGGCGTTTGAAATGATAATCTTCAAAGTTGTGTGAGGTTACTATCTAGAATCTGGACATAAAATCAAGAAAGGAACCAAATCTCACAAAGTGGCTGCAGTGGTCAGAGATAAGCACTTTCAGGTAAAAGAAATCAATACTTTCAAAACCTATACTGTCTGGGATTCAGGGAAAGGTCAGGGCCGAAAGGGAATAGAAGCCTGTGGCAGAGGCAAAGTGAAAGACTAATCTTGGCCTGGTCACAAGTGACTAGAGAAGCATCTTAGCAGGCCAGTGAATGTCTCGGGGCTAACATCTGTCTGTTCGTCATCAATTGACCTCAGTTATTTGAGCTTAAAGAGACTAACATTGGCAGAGTTTGGTATTTTGAACATAAGAAGTCTCTCAAGTGCCAAATCACTGATTTAACTATGTAAAAGCTCTCTTACACTGAAATCCAAGTAGAGATTTTTCAATGATCTTTCATCTATGTAGTGTTTATTTAATGCTAAATATGTTAGAAACTATTTGGGGTATTGGAAGGTTATGTGGAAATAAGACTTTCATCCCATATACTTGAAAACTAGGAATATTCTGTTAGTTGCTCTGATCACTTCTTCTGTGCTTTGAAAACAAAATCTTTTAGTCTTGATATATTCTCTTTTTACTAAATACTAATATAGAATTATCTAAAGCTTAGAGTAGTATATTTAATCTGATAGAATGTACAGCCTATTGAAGCAGGTCTTCCTGTTCATAATGTTAATTGCAGATCCAAAAACAATACCTATTATATAAGAGATACTCTAATAGATAATAAATTCAGTGGATGAGTTATTGTTCTTCACATATCCTTTCTATACCATAAACTTACTAAATCCCCTCTTTGTGGGGTAAAGTTAGAAAAATGTACCGTTGCTTTTATATTTAAAGTGGGATTATTTTATGTTCTCTACTTTTCAGTTTTATCTCACATTTTAAATGATTTTGGTTCACAAAATCCTGTGCTCTAGTCATTGATTCACATTATTTAAATGTTCTCATGTACACTGTTCTTAATAACATCCAGTAGATATTTGGTATTAATAAAAAAGTTAAGGTAAATGAAGGAACTTACCACAGTCAAGAGGGCAGGGACACATTTTGTCCTAAATCTCTCCCAAGCTATCCAGCTAGGTGCTCATTTCCGAAAGTTGTGTAAAAGCTTTCTTGTCAAAATGGTGGATTGATTTTATGGTACATAACAATAGAAGATATTGCAACCCTTTTGATAATACAGATTAAACATAGCTCACAGAAGATTTATTTAAATTGTATTCCTGTTGCTTTTCAGCTTTTTCCTCTTCTTTTTTCTTTTGCATAATAAATACTTGTTCATTCAATTATTTTTATTTTTCTACCTTGTTGTGGAAAATGTCCAGTCTCCTCAATTTTGTTGTAAATTTTGTAATTTTTTAAAAATAAAATTTACATATAGTCTTAACTGAATAATAGCAATGGACAGAAACAATAAGACAACCCACCCCATATCACAAGAAAAAGAAATTTTACCTTCCCAGAAAATTCTTTCATATCCATTCCTAATCAACTCACTACCCAAATCAACTACTATTCTAATTAATAGTTATATTAAACCTTTAATTAGCTGTATTTTTTAGAACTTCACACAAATAGAATACTAAAATTTGTTTTTGAATTCTTTTCATCAGTGTAATCAGCATACATATCAGCCAGTGTTCCTTCTACTGGATCACCCACCATGTAAAGGCTGAGAGGTTTATTTAGCTCAGGGTTCCAGCAAATTCCGTTACTGGTGTACTGGATAAAAAGCTTCTTCTCAGTAGAAGATCATGGATGTAAAACAGTGCTCACTCCACAGCTGCCAGGAAGCAGAGAGACAAAGGAACTCAGGATAAATATACACCCCTGTGATTCTTGCTCCCAGGATCTGCCTTGTCTAACCAGCCTCATGCTCCTACAAGCACCTTCAAGTACAAACTCACAAGCAGCCTGGTAATCAAATCACTTTCTCACAGTCCAATGTTTGTGCACAAGAAACTGGTGTGTACTTGTATGGACGGGTTGAATCAAATTAAAATAGTGTATGTATTTGTGAACTACATGCATGTGTTTTTTAATAGCTTATTCTCTTCACATTGAATGATATTCTGTTACAGAAGTATAATACAGTGTGTTTGCTCATTCTTATTGTGCTGTACAACTGGGTTATTTCAAATGTGGGGATTGTTATGAATAAAGGTGCCAGCAAACATAGACTTGTTTATATAAATCATTTACTGACTCAGTATATTTTTGTGGGTGTGCATATCTATAAACAGAAATACTGAATCAAGTACTATAAAATGTACTAAATATATTGAGATACAGTCATTTTAATAATAATACAAAACTGTACAATTACTTTAAATTGTTTATCACTTCTAGTTTTCTTAAAAGTGAAATCTAAATTAATTGTATAATCCATTCATTCTCTTCCTGTCTTTGTCAGGGTAAATGGAAATAGATCTTCACATAAACATTCACACACAAAAGAAATATACTCAAATGATTCAAAAACAATAGTCATTAACAAGGAAATAGTCTCAAAAGACAACCATTTTACCAGGACTTAACTGTCCTGTCTTTTTCCAAAGCCTAATAAGCATAGTGAAAGGGAAATATTCAACTTGTAAGCCTTCAGAAAGTGGCTAATGAAATGCCCAGTTCCCACCCAGGGAGCCTTCCTGCCTTTCACAAGGGGCATGGGAAGAACTGGAAAGCAACCGTGAAGGTAACCATCCTGGTCATGGCTCACTAGACAACAAAGACATAATCAAAGGTTTATAGGGATCCTTTCATTCCTACACCTTATCACACCCATTAGGCTCCTATATCTGAAGACAATCCTACAAGAATACAAATGCTTGCTACTTACAGAGTACTTATGGAAAAAAAGTCAAGGGAGGCAAAAGCAAATCACTAGGAAAAAATTTAACTTCTGACATTTCAGCTTCAGTAAGTGCTAAACAAAACTCAGTTTCTAGCCAAGTAGCATAAGTCTTCATAGTAAAGTCCTCTTTTCAATCATGAATATGTCATGTTTCTGTTAAGCAAGAAGGCACGAAGGCATGAGAAAAAGAGAAAGACTTATTTGAAGAGTTGGTATGATGATGTACAATTAGCCTCACATATTGTGTAGTTTTCAAATCCTTATTAGAGGAGGAAAAATAATATTTTTAATTATGTGAAATGATTTGATGATAAAAGGAGGCAAAATGCAAGAATGTAGGGGTAACAAGCAGAGAGGGAGGTGCTAGAAAGTGTTGAATGGAAATGCTAGGTATCAAGAACATTACAACCAATTTTGATGGCTTTACCAGTAAACTAGATAATGAAAGAGTCACAGTAAACTAGAAGACATGTTATGACAAATTTCCCAAAATAAAAAGCAAAAAGAAAAAAATTAAGGAAGAGAATAGACCATGTAATAACTATAGGGCTACTTCAGGTATCAATGTGCATATCAAAAACACTATAAAGAAATAGAATA
This sequence comes from Petromus typicus, assembly GCA_004026965.1. Taxonomy (NCBI): domain Eukaryota; kingdom Metazoa; phylum Chordata; class Mammalia; order Rodentia; family Petromuridae; genus Petromus; species Petromus typicus. The sequence goes on from PVIR01006504.1 coordinate 18,800, forward strand.
AATATCTGAAGTAATAACGGCTAAAAATTTTCCCAAATCATTCAATTAAATGGCAGACACAAAAAGTTCAGGGAACACAAAGTATGATAAATAAGAAAAATCTACAATAAGCATATGATTGTATAATCTCTTTCATTTTTTAATACTGGGGTTTGAAACTGTAACCTTGCATCCTTGTACCTGAGAGGCAAATAGCAGGAACCATTGCACCAACTCCCTACCCTATTTTTTTGTCTGGGGGACTGAACTCAGGACTTTGCACTTGTGAGGCAGGCACCGGAACCACTGAGTTAAATCCCTACATCCCCTTTTGGGTACCAGGAATTGAACTCAGGACCTGGCACTTCTGAAGAAAGCCAAGTTAAACCCTCAGGCCCCATTTCAAACTTTCTTCTTTTTTGCCTCTATCTTTCCATTTTGATATTGTCATTATTCATAAAGTGGATTTTTTAAATTATCTCACAGTTACTAGGTATTCTCAGTCTTCTTGTTCATTCTTTAATCTCTTTGCTTTTGAATATAAGAGGTTTGTGTTAATAAACCTGTTTGTATTGATAAATGCACTAGGTGTCTCTAATTTGACAGTTGATAATTCAGTATTTGCCCAAATAAGCCAACATTGTACCAGAAGTCTTTTGAGTTTTGGAACATTTGGACTTCAAATACGAGCTTGGAGATATTTTTCCTTACCTGTGTCCAGTATAAATAAAACCATAGAAGACATAATTCATATCCCAGGTTTTTATTCTCTGCAGTTTTGTCCTTTATGAGGACTTTTATTTCTGCACTTACAGTGACTGTGTGTTCTTGTATGCTATCTACTTTCTCCATTAGAGCTGCCAGAATGTTCCTAAAATCCCTCTCTGATAATTTCAGCATTTTTTCCATGTCAAGTTTGCTACTTGCTTTGCTACTTCTCACTGTGGCTTCTGCCCATTGTTATAAAACTGCTTCTTAATAGTCAGACATAATGTCCTCATAGAAAGTACACTAACAGCTCAGAACTATTCTGTTCTTACACAGAAGCTTTCAGCAAAATTTTGCAAACTCTGCATCAGGTCAGGAACATGACCACAGCCATCTTCCCCACATGAATACACAGTCTTCTTCCCTAGAATCAGGGAACAAATTGAGTTTGTGAACCAAAGTACCACTGCATTGCTACAAATAACCCTTAGTAGTGTAATGGTGGAATGTGAGGGCATGAATGTGTCCTATAATCCTCGGATCGGTATGTACCCACTCCTTTGAAATGTGAACTTGTCAATTGCTTTTTTAGGTTTTCTCTCTCTTAAATAAAGAAAGCTGAGTGAGCTACAGTCAGATATTTCTCATCCTACTGGTCAGTTAGGCTCTGATAAAAGTCGATTAATTGAAACTCAGGTTAACTTTCTCTAGTTCATAGTCCTTGTTATGAAGAACATAGCTTTCTGGTATATTTCAGCAATATTCCTTTCCCCCTCCTACTGCCAGCAAAGTGAATTTTTCTCCAATATTATTTTCAGAACTGAGTTGAGCTTTATAGAGATAATTTTTTTTTCATTTTTTATCTTTATTGGTACATTAAATATACACATCATGATTATACTCCATAATGGGGATTTGTACCAATATAAGACACATCTTAATTCTCATTTTTTCCCCTAGCCCTACCCTACCACCCCTCCATATACATAAAATTTGTTTCCTTACTTTTTTGTTACAATCTCAACATTTTCCCCCTTCACCCTATTTTACATTGAGCATTTTCTATTTCACAATATATAACATACAATGCTAGGACTCATTTACATCTTTATTTTCTCATACCAGAGAAAAGATGTGATATGTACCTATCTTTATCCTATTTATTTCACTTATGAGGATATCCTCAAGGTATGTGTATTTAAGTAGAAATGATTCAAAGTTATCATTTTTTATGGCACAGTAATACTCCATTCTGTAGAAGAACCACAGCTTTTTGATCCAGTCTCCAGTTGATGGACATTTGGGTTGTTTCCAAGATGTATCAATCACAAATTGGGCTGCTATAAACATGGGTGCACATATGTCTCTGTGATAAAAGTCTTTTAATCCTTGTGTGTATATACCTAGCAGGGCAATGGCCAGGTCAAATGGGACCGCCAATCCTAGCTTTTTGAGGATTCTCCAAACTGATCTATAGAGATAAATTTTATCAAAAATGTTCCTCTCTCTACTCCCCAGGCTTGGAATCCCTAGAGCTTTCAACTGCCATATTTGCCTTCAGTGACTGGTCAGTTGTAACTCAGATTTCCACAACCCAGCACTGGTTCCTATAACAGCATCTACTCAAGTATTTCTCCACCTCGTGTGTCAGCATGTCTGTCCTTCCAGTTTAGTCTGTCCTGCCAATTCACTTCTCTCACAGTTCTAGTAATGTTTTGTTTTGTTTTGCTTTGTTTTCACTTTTCATTTTTTTAAATCTTTATTGGTACCTTAAATATACACTTCATGATTGCACTCCATAATGGGGATTTGTACCAGTATAAGACACAACTTAATTCTCATTTTTTCCCATAGCCCTACCCACCCTACCACCCCCCCATATACATAAAATTTGTTTTCTTACTTTTTTGTTACAATCTCAACATTGTTCCCTTTCACCTTATTTTACATTGAGCATTTTCTATTTCACAATATATAACATACAATGCTAGGACTCATTTACATCTTTATTTTCTCATACCAGAGAAAAGATGCGATATGTACCTATCTGTGCCCTATTTATTTCACTTATTAGGATATCCTCAAGGTATGTCCATTTAAGTAGAAATGATTCAAACTTATCATTTTTTATGGCAGAGTAGTACTCCATTCTGTAGAAGAATGACAACTTTTTTATCCAGTCTCCAGTGGATGGACACTTGGGTTGTTTCCAAGATGTAGCAATCACAAATTCGGCTGCTATTTTACTTGTGAGGAGGAAATGCTAACTTCTGAGCTCTTTCTATCTGGAAACCAAACCCAGAAATTATCTTCTATCATTTATTTGATCCCTCTGTTCTTCAATTTATATCAGCTTCTTAATTTTCTTAGTATTACACCTTGGTCTGCTTTAAGTTTTAGCTAAACATATTGAATACCCCTTATCCATATTGCTTTAGATAGGATGTGTGTCAGATTTTGGAGTTTTTAAAATATTTGGGTATTTATGTAAATTTTTCCAGTTGAGCACAAGTCCAAAATTTGATGCCCAAATGTTTCCAGATTCAAAAGAATTTTAGTATAATATTGGCTCACTTGAAGAAATGCCAAATTTTCAGCTTCCAGATTAGAGATAGTAGCATATAGTTCTTGAGCTCTTTCTATTTTTAAATAATTGTTCTAGAAATCACATTAGGCATATTTAATTTAGAAGAAGTTCTTGAAAAGTACTGTTATGCTTTTTATGTATGAAAGACTCCCCCAAAGCATAATTACATTTATCACTTCTTTTTCCTTAAATGTATTGATGATGTACTGGTCATTAATACATAGACAGTGTTACAAACTCCCTAACTCCATGTTGTCCTTTTAAAGTAGTCATGTCACTTTAAATAATTTATTAAAGAAATACAAAAGATCCTTCCTTTTTATAATCTAGTAGTATTCCATTATTTTTAGCTAGCACATCCTGTTTAACCAATTGACTTGTATACAGGCTGTTTCCAAGATTTTGCTATTAAAAAAAAAATTGTGCTACTATAAACATTAGTATGAGTGTATTGCCACAGTTTTATGTCTTTAACTGTTTAGGAAAATTAATTAGAAAAAGGATATCTGGGTCACGTGGAATTTCCAGTTTTAGTTCTTTCAGAAATTTCCATATTAATTTCCATATTGGTTGTACTACTTTACCTTCCCACTAGCAATTGAGAAGAGCTCTTTTCAAAAAAGCCATCCCAGCATTTATTTCTTGATTGTTTGATGATTATCACTCTCTCTGGAGTATGATGAAATCTTAGCACTAAAATTTATATCTCTCTAGTGGACAGAATTGTTGAATTCCACACTGTCCTTCATATCTTTGCTGTTTGTCCCATTGCTCTGGCTCCACTTTTATCCTCCAATCCCTCCAGAGATTTCTTTCCTTCCTTACCTGTGCATTGATCAGTCAAGGATTTGGACATACTTTTATAGTCATCTTTTGAGACTCATCTCTTAAGCTTCTTCATTGAAAGATGCTACCTCTAAATTTCGGTCTGAGCTACTAGCATTGACCTCTACTTTCTGACATTTAAATCCTCAGGATCTGTAATTATGAAGCTTATGGGGTCTACCAGTGGGAATGTTCACTGAAAAAATGCTGAAAATTCAAATCTTAACTTTTTTCAATGACTACTTCAATGACTACATGCCTCTCGAGTGTCTGCACATAGTTATCTTAAACATTATATTCTGATTTTGTCACTGCTGTCTGGGAGGAGGGTAAACTGGCTTTACACCAGCATTTGGAGTTAAAACAATCATAATTTTCAAATGGGCTAGCCTCATGTCTGATATTTTTGGATTTTATTTTATTCTCTTGTCTTTTCCCTGTGATTTTTATCATCCACTAATCATTCCTTATTTTGCTTCATAAACCAAAGCTTTAAATTTTTTTCCTACATGTTTCACCATGTTTAAGAAATAGAGTGTAAACTGAGAGAGATTGCTGAACCTGCTTCTTTAAAAACATACAAATAGTTTCCCTATGAAAAGTCTTTGCTCAATTTTTAGAAGTCTACTTCAAGTTCAAATGATTAAATGGCCACTGAAACTTTTTTTTTTTTTTTTTTTTTTTTTTTGTCTTTTTGGTACTGGGGCTCAAACTCAAGACCTTGCACTTGGAAGGCAGATGCTGGAATCACTCAGCTAAATCTCTAGCTCTGAAATTTTCTGCTATGAGTTAGATATTTACAGTTTCTTATCACTATTAGTCATTTCTATTCAGTAGCCTAAGCCTGTGAGGTAGTTATTGTTACTGCTTTACAATGAAGTATCTGAAAATCAATTAGTAATTTAGTGAGATTCTAGAGTGGAAAAGTCACTCATTCTGAATTTTAAGGTCAGACGTTACTCAACTTCTCCTAAGCTCTCTCTGGACTACAATAAACATATCTAAATATTCCTGGCTAAACCTCAAAGAAAAAGTGCATTTCTTAGTTGTGTTTACCTTAACTCTAATACCAATTTGGAACATAAATGTTTTGGGTTATCAGAAGCAATTTAGCAAATATTTTGTAACAAGATGTTTCATTGGACTCCTATTTTTAATATATCAATTTAAATAATAACAATCTTTCTCATTGCCACATCCTAATCACATGTCAAGGTAGCACAGATTTATAAATGGGGAGAGAGGGGGGGAGGGAGGGAGGGAGAGAGAGAGAAAGAGAGAGAGAGCTGGAGGGAGAGGGAGAGAGAGGAAGAGGGAGAGGGAGAGGGAGAACAGAAATCTTACAGTTCTGTGAGGTCTGGAAATAATAGACTACAGTGATACTATCTTTCCTACAGGCCTAAATGAGAGGCATTTTTAAAAGCACATTCCGGTGGACTTAGGCCATGTAGAGTCCCTGGATATGTTTGTATAGAACAGTGCGTGGAGGAAGAGGACTTCAGGGAAGTCTAAATAATGTACTGGCCACTATTTGCTGCATCTTTCCTCTGATGGTTAGAGGAATGAGTGCAGTTCAGGCTGTGAGCACCTGGAAGGAAATACCCAGGCAGACATTTGCCACTGAAATATGATTGGAGAGCTGTTCCTGCATGTAAGCATCGCTCTTCTATTTTCTTTGGAGTTTTTCAGCCTGAAATCAGTCAACCTGAAGCCTCGTTCAAAAAAGTGTCTTTATAATCACAAGCTGTGGGAAACTTGGTTGGTTCACTGGGATCTAATTTGTCTTGGGTATGAAAAAGATAGACACACACACACACACACACCCAGAGAGAGAGAGAGAGAGAGAGAGAGAGAGAGAGAGAGAGTGGGAGAGAGAGAGAGTGAATGAGAGAGAGAGAGAGAGAGAGAGAACTCAGAGCTGTGGGTATTAACAGAAGCAGAGCTGACTGCATACAGCGTGTTTGTGGTAATAAACAACAGTGTTATTAGCGAATATAAAGCCTGTGATAAACAATGCCACGATGTTCCATTCACCCTAATAGGCAGGAGCAGATAATTGGGACAAATAAAGTGCTAAAACAGTCTCTAACCACCTTTCTGAACATCTCTCGGAATGAGCGAATCACCCGGGATGCGGCACTACGCAGCGGTAGCCTGGGATACCAGCTTTTGTGTCTCACTAAAAGAATATGCTCCCGTTGCTAATGGAAAACAACAGAAGCTAAAGACAATTGGCAGGATTGTCAGATCTCCTTTTTTTTTTTTTTTTTTTTTTTTTTTTAAAGCGGTAATAAGTAGACAAGAAAACAATTCCACGCATTCATCAAAGCCAAAGGAGCGTTCTTTGGAGCACAGTGCCAGTTGGAGTCCCTCATGCTACCAACCAGGGAGACTTCCACATCTCAACTTGGAGGTCTTGAATCTTGTTATTTCTCGCTTTCTGCCTTCTCTCTGCTAACTTTGTCATCACAATGGAGTTTTTCTGAGTAAACCTTTCATTCTTTTCAGAGTATCACTTTGATAATTTGTACTCTTGCCTAGGATTTAGGGCATTTGAGACGCTAAGAGTGATGTCCTCGCTACGGCGATAAAGACATGTAATCAGTATCCAACCACTTCTGTTTTCATCCTCAGCTTCTCTTCATGTCCTTTCAGTGAGTATATAGGTTCACAATAGCAGGTACAGGCTGCAGAAATGAAAAAAAAAAAAAAAAAAACCAAAAATACTGAAGTAGCACAACTGATGATATCCTTCTCATGGTGTAGGTGTTTGTGTGCAGCAAACGAAACTACCTGGAATAGGACTGTGAATGAATTTAATTCAGTCAGTCATCAATTCAACAAATATTATCTAGTGCCCATACTATACTAGTCACTCTTTACTGTCAGTTTCCAATTTATATTGGAATAGTATACCATTTGCTACAATAATGATTATAGTTTATTGATTTTACCTCCAAGAAAATACACTTTTACTCTCCACTTTTTGAAATAAAGATTTTGAATTTCAATTTCAGCGTATCTATAAAAGCAGCCTCGATCCACCATGTGAGTCATTAGAAGGAAAGTAAACTAAGGATGAAAACCTGCTTGCCTTATAGATGTCCAATTTCTTGATACTTGGAAAATAGCCAAATGAGATAAATATATAAATGAGCAAACACATAAATATCAAGTTGTATGATGTAATAATATGATAAGAAATACATACTCAGTCTTAGTCTCTTCTTCCTAGCCAAGAACTCTAGTAAATTCTTGTATGGCAGGAATAAGAAGAACATTTTTTTTTCATTGTTCCTAAATCTTTTTTGGCCACAGCTTACTTTATGACAATGAAGGGACTCTGGGAGGATGAGGCTGGTTTCCAGAGGAACTAACCATGAAATCGAAGATTAGAACTTACAGACTCATCCCGACCCCCTCAGACCTCTGGGGATGGCTCAGAAGCTGGAAATTGAGTAAGTTACCAATGGTAGATGAGTTTATCAGTCATGTCTACATAATGGGGCTTTTAGAGAAACCCTAACTAAAATAATTTGTAGGGTTTCTGGCTGGCGAGTGCATTCCCAGTTGCACAGGAACAGAAGACTATACTCAGATCTTCCTGGACTTCATCCAGTTTTTATTTGTGCCTTTCATTTGCATGATTTACATATCATCAATGAAAAAGAGGCAATAACAAGTGAATTGTTTGCCTGAATTTGTGACCTGTCACAACAACTTATCAAATATGGTATAAAGAATTTGTAGGAACCCTGAGTTTTAGTCAAGTCAAAGGGAAATGGGGATTTCTCTGGACCTTCAACCTATAACCAGAGTTTTCTGACACTGGATCCTAGAATTGGAGAATCTGCTAATTCTTGATAGAGAGCATGAAAATAGAATAAAATCACAGAACACTCAGTTGGTGTCTGGAGGTTTAAAGGATTTGGCTGTCATGGGAAAACCACTCACACATTTATTGTCAGAAATATTGAAACTGAAAACAAGAGTTTTTTATTTTTATTTTTATTTTATATGGAAAGCTATAAGCCACACTCAAATGGGGAATGAAAATATCTCAAATGGACCAAGCTGCAGGAGAATCAAGTGCTGAGGTCAGAAGAATGTTAGATGTCTGATTATTTCAATGAAGATGAACATGTTTTCCCCTGTGTAATTTTATGCTATCAAACATAGTCTAAAAAAACATAAAGCACTCAGACTTTCACTCAACACATTGTTATTACTGCTGGTAAAATGTTATGTTGAAGAAACAAGAGTTGAACTGTGATTACAATTTACTCTGAGAAAAATATTAATTTCAACTGTTTTACAACTACACTGAGCATATGAAGGACTCAAGGAAAACAGACCTGAGATTTTCTTTAGGTTTACAAAATATGCTAACCATCTTATCAGTTATTTGCATTACTGTAGTTTTTATATACTATATACCTAAGCTATACCCTGAGACCCCAAACTTCTCACCCAAAGCTATCATTGGAAATGTACTTCATTTGTTTTGTTGTTGTTCTAAAATGTTAGAATACTTGGTATTCACAGATATTATTTTGAATGCTGTAATTCTATTTAATTATGAAATACTAAATGGCATTTGTACTTTATATAAAATACATATATTAGTTCAAGTTTTCAACCATTCTCTAAGAGACAAAAGATTCATGACAGTGGCAATAGGTCACCTAGTCTACAAAGAAAATGAAATAGGATGGGGCCGGGAATATACCTCAGTGGTTCCGGGGCCAGTCTTGCAAGCACAAGGACCCAGGTTCGATCCTCAGTAACCACATAACAATACTGGGTGTGGAGACTCACACCCAGCAGCAACCAGTACCACATACTAAGTGCTGGGTATGGTGACTCACGGCTGTAATCCCAGTACTCGGGAGGCAGAGACAGGAGGATTGCTGTGATGTGAGTTGGAGGCTGAGATTGGGGCCAGCCTCAACCACAAAGCTAGACCCTGTCTCAAAAAACCTTAAAAAAAAAAAATGAAATAGGTAATTGAAGGAAATTCAACACGGTAAGATCTCTGATTCCCACTGAAGGTTAAAAATCACTTGCTTTGTCAGGAATAATTTGTGATACACACTTAGATACATAAGACTTAACTAAAGGTAAGAATTCAGAAAATGGTGAGTAGTGAAGACTTTTTCATAACACATGCAAGAGTGTAGCATCACACCCAGTCAACTGGTCACGTGACTTCCGGATCTCCTCAGTTCTCTGGTCCCACTCTCGTCCTTACTTTATTCTTTTAATGCCTTGCAAAGTTCAGAGGCTCTTCTTGACTGTTTTCGAGCACAACTGTCTCCTTCCTGCATGACCTAAAGCTTTTTCTCTTATTAACATATTTTTGATGCATAGAATATAGGGCTTTTAATTTTATTCTAAATTGTTAAATTATAAGTTTTCTGCCACTCCAGAACTTTTAAAATAGGGCACTGGGTTTGATGCAATGACAGAATCACAGAAAATCCTCAGTTAGTACTTCGCGCCAGTTTCCATAACCAGATAGACCCTCCATACCAAGGAAATGCATTAGCCTATCGCTCGTGACTGTCTGGATCTGGCGCAGGCCCCAACTCAATGGGAATGCACTTTTCTCCTCACATTCCCAGTCCAGTCGTTCAAATTAGACACAAATTGGCTGTGAGCAGGAGTTTTCTCAATCTGACAGCTGTCCAGTGTCTTGTTTGTGAAGAAAGAAAATAAGAACATGTCGACTGTGTTCTTTTTTCTGATGGGCCACAGGATAAAAAGTGAAGCAAACAGGAAAGCTGTCACATTGCTGTGGCAATCAAGAGTGTGCCCACTTGGAGCTCAGAGCCACGCTGGGCCTTGACAAGGGAAGAAAGGCGGCGTTTCTTCCATCCTCTTAAGCAAAGTAGTGACTCCTTCTGACAGAATCACAGAAAACCCATTGGTATGCTTTGTGTCTTTTTGAATTAATAGAAGACATTGGTCTTCACAGCTGTCATTGTACCAGTACTTTTTACTGACATTAAAATTAATCTGCTAGTATAAAATCAGTATCAAAACAATCTACAGATAGAGTCTTAGTAGTTGAATTCATGGGTTTTCTTCAAGGTACAAATTAACAATTTTACTTTACTGTTGAGAATGGAAAACATGACCTTTCTCTTTGCTTTAGCTTAACATCATGGATTAATAAATACATCTTATTTTTCACTGCACATTTTATTATTATTATTGCATTGTATGGCAAACATATAAACATATGAAGGGGGAAATAATACATATATATGTAATATATATGTAATATATACCTATATATGTTATATATATATATATAAAATGAAAAAGAATGTAATGAAAAAGTAAATTTCATAGTAATTTACTAGTAATGAAAAAGAAAAATGCAGAATATCAGTCAGCCTTGACGAGGTTCCCTCAGAATAGATTACCTAGTCTAATGTTGTGGAAAAATGACTGCTATAGATCAGCAGAAGAGGTCAGGAAATTAAATTTTATGTGTTCTGCTTGGGAAAAAAAAAAGGAAGAGTTTAACTGAAAAATAGAATCCTTCTAGACTTAGTGTAAATTTTGAATCTTCAGTTCAGTTGGGAAAAAAAGAGAAAGACCCTCATGATTGAACTCCCTGGAACGTAGAGATTGAGAAACATCTAAATCATAGGGAGAGAATAAACCAATAGACCCAGGGACAGCAGTGTTCTAGACAGTTCTTGAGCTTCGGGCACTCAAGTTAGGAGAAAGCTGAGGTGTCCTCTGCAATTAAGGTTACAGAGGCAATAATTTATACGGTAGTTTATAAAGCTGAAGAAATATTGCTTAATTGAAAAACAAGTAATTTTTTAAAAGTATTACTATATTGAAGAGGTTGCTCTTCTTCCTCCTCAGCAATGTTCTGTTTCTCAGGTTCCATTTTGAATTATTTATTGTGCTCTTTCATTTGTGCATACAGCTCAGATGAAGTCATGCTGGTTTTTTTTCCTTCCAAGAATATCTAATTGACTCATGTAATTTCACTGCTATCTATTCAGTTAGTGTCTCTCTTCCTATCACCTGAAGATGTGTACTTTATCTTTCTATTACTAATTTTCAGAATACAAATATATATGAGCTGCGATAGAGAAATATAGGAAATGTTGGATTAAAGAAAAAACCTAGAAAAAAACAAATTGCCATTTATTCATCTCATAATATTCTCTCACATTAGAACACACTTATCTCGGTCATTCTTGTCAGTTTCTGAAACAGTTCTGGAAATTCTCTTTCTTATGTGTCTTTAGTTGTGTGGTAATGGCAGCCTCAAAATCCTGAATCAGTTTAACATGCTTCTCTTCCATGGTCATCTGGACTTTGGGGAAAAGCAAGCAATCATACAGTGCCAGATCTAATGATTAAATGAATGAGGCTACAATGTAATATTTTATGTACCTGTTTTTCTGTTGGGTGAAATTCAGTGGCAATGTTCACCTTATTTGTAATCATACCCAATGAAGACACTCATAAAAAAAAAAAATGACTTCCAGAACTGATTCAGAAAGTGGCAAGAAAAATGGGATAAGTATGTTTCAAGTAAAGAAAGATATTTTAATGGCAATATATATTTCATAGTAATACTTTTTTAAAATTTTAACATTCTTTGTATATTTCAATTTAAATTCACATCTAATGATGGCAGAACCAATACCATTCTTAAAAATTGTCTAACTTCTTCTGAACTTACTTCCTCAATATTTCTTATCTTTAGAACCTCACTTAGTAGATAAAAAGAGAATTGTACCCTGTACTTTCTCATTCTGTGTGATTTGATTCATTAGGTTTTAAAATTCTGATTTCTTCCTGTTCTCAGTTTAGAAAATAGAAGGTGCTTATGTTCTCAAGAAAAGTATCAAGAGTTGTATTTTTTCTCATTCTTCATAATTTACAGCATTATTCGTCACTTCTCTATCTCTATAAAATCCTCTGGTTGTTTCTTTTATAACATAACATCTTCCTCCTACATTATAATCAATTCTTTCTACCTCTTTTCTTTTGCTTCTCAAACATATATGTTCTTCATGGTGAATTGCCATGTTAATTCTTTCCTTGTATTCCTCTTTCTTACTTTGTATTCCCCATGCCAACCTTGAGGTCCCACTTCTAAGAAATGCTATTTCTTGATAGATGATTAAGCAGTGTGTTTGGAAGCCCAGCAATAGATAACGATCTACTTCCCAAGAGTCTTACTGTGCCACACTTTTACCATGGACATTTGAGTCACATAACTTCACTTTCTGAATTACACAGAACAAATGACTATATCAAGATTATATTGAGAAGTACAATAAGAAAATATGTACAAACTAACAACTGAGACTCAGAAAATACTGTAAATTGATACTAATCTTCTTTCAGCTCATATTGTCCTTTCTGTTTACACCATGACCCATTCAAAGAGTCAAGTTCATGTCCTTGTCACAGTTTCCTTTACGCACTGAACAAACTGTTATTCTTGTGTTCAGTGGTTAGGATTTTTTTCTTTCCTGAGCATTGTTCAAATTTTATCCCACTCTGATCCTACTTTTAGTTGAAAAGCCTGTATTATGTTCCCAGTGGTTATTGAAGAGCTTAAATAGCTTTATCTCAATTGCCTACAGGTGTGGGCCAATTTCTATTCTTTGATTTCCATCTGGGCATATCCAGTGTTACAGTAGAATTAGTTCTGTCCTGAGAACACAGCTCGCAGTGTGTGGAAGGCACCACAAATAATGTCCCATTAAGTTCACATTTAAACAGATGGAAATATCAAGAAAGTTCTGTGCTCATCTCAAAGCCACCTACTGAATCCTTTCAGAAGCCAGACATTATTTCTTTCTACTCATTCTCAGTATCTCCCTGTTATATTATAAATAATTATATTCACTGATTTGTATATATATTTACTAATAAAGTTATCATTGGGGGTTTTTCAGTATTTTCTAAATTAACAATAATGAAACCTGCTTTTTAAACTAATTTAAATAAAGATAGGCTGGATCATCCTGTTTTTTTTTTTTTTTTTTTTTTTCTGAATAGTGTTTGGTTCTGTTATTACAGGAGGAAGCATCAGTTTGAGCATCAATAACAAAAGAAACAATACAAACAATACTTGACAATGACCAAGTTTTTTTTTTTCCCCTCAAAATTTTTGTATTTTTGCAATTAATGATTTGAACAAAGTTTTATGACTTAGAAAGTTGAAAAGGGCAGTGTAGATATAAGGAACTCTGTGAGAGTGATGTAAATCAGCTCTATTTTTGAAGATTACTTTTGAGTAGAAAATTTCAAGTCCTACCTCACTTTGACTTTAATGCTATGGCTGAATGCCTACTGTCTGGTTGCACCTTATATATTATTTCTCAGCACCATTTTAGTCTAAAAAAAGACAGAGACTTTCTTTAAATTTTGCCTTGATTGTTTCTCTGCAATAAATTCCAAAGTTCACACTTGTCCTATTGAAACCAATCTGAATTCACTCTTCATTGTATTTCTACTCTCATCTTTTCAAAATTTTTTCTCTTTTATTTGATCTAGCCATTACTGTCAATGTCCTTCATTTGTTCAAAAAGTCATTCTGCTTTTGATACTGATGTTGCCATTTCCTCTACCTGGAAAGTATTTCCTCTAGATATCTATGGGTCTTGTGTCGCTTTTGCCTCGGAGTTTTTAATTTCATTGTCACTCTGCGCAGGTTGATCTTGGCCATCCTACTTAAAATACAAACTTTTCTCCAATTTCCAGCACTCATGATCTCATTTAGCATGTTCTATTTATTCACACAGTACTACAAATTATTTAATTTGCTTAATTTGATATAATTAAGTTAATTAGTATGTGCATTATTTATTTACTGTTTTGTTCGCTGTTCAACTTCCAACATTTAGAAATGTACCTAACTTTAAGCATGCTCAGTAAATATCTTCTGAATGATTGCACAGAATAGATGTATGTACACATTTCTGTTACTGTTCCTTCAAATGCAGTTCCTTTAAGTGGAAACTCCATACATTAGCTATCAAGATGAACACCAAAAAAAATGATCAAATAAACTGATACAACTTCTGGATACTTGTAAAGTTGTGGACAAATATTCAGCTTCTAGTTTTTTCACAGTGAAGAAAGCTTAAAGTGCTATTACATACATCACAATCCTTCAAGGAAGTTGTTTTCATAATGGTGACCCTTTCATTTGCAAGGACAGATACAAATATTTCAGAGATTCCCAGTGACATTTATGAATGCTACAATGAGAGCATTCTCTCCCTCCAGATTTACATGAAATAATTATACTTCCCATCTTTTTCAGCCCAACTGCCCCACCAAGTACAGTTAGGAGGCAACATCAAAGGCTAAGGAAAGCATTCAATTCTTCTCCAAACTTCAGATTTGTTGTATAACTTAGATTGATGAAAATAAGACATGAATAATGATTCTAATCAGTAGCTTTATGTTATTAATAAGCACATGTACATTAGAAATTGACTACTAGCCAACATTTTCAAAAATTGGCTTTTATATCTTCATTCATAACAGAAATGATTGCTATGAAGATATACACAAATTCACAATTTACATTTTTAATTATTACTTCATTCCCTAAACTTTGAAATTTTCTTTTTATATCTTCTTCTACTCGTTAAATTTTATGGTGCACACTTTTCAGTACACCAGAAATGCCGCAGTAAAATACCTGCCAAATTTGGACCTTACAAAGCCTAAGAACAGTAGTAGTACACCTACAAACTTCAAGTTATATGTTATTGAAGATTTTTAACTTCTCCATGAAGATTTTAGACCTAGATTTCTTAAATCTCCTGGTTAACAAACGAGTGAGAAATTGAACTATAAGTAAACTATTTTACATAAAACTTAAACAGAAATGAAAGGAAAACTTATCTGAAAATTATATATGTGTTATAGGAGAAGTCAACTAATAACTCAGAAAAGCCAAAACTTCAAAAAATACATAAATCCTGAAAATATACTTTATAACTTGAAACAGTGTTTCTATTAGAATATTACTCACAGAACGGATACATTCAAAACCTGTAACAACCATGAAGTGTATGCACAGAACAATATTGCCTATACTTATAATTATATACAAATAATTTGCATATGTGTTAATAAATTCAAGTATTTGAAAAATAAATCAAATTCCAGAAAATTATACATCTTCCCCAGAAGCTGATGGTACTAAGTAAGCAAAGCACAACAATTAAATATAGTTCAGCTTAGACAAAATAAAATATCATAAGCTGACTCAACAATGAATTTTTACAGTACTGAGCATCAGACAAACACAGTGATTCCTGAGAGATGGGAACAAATTAGTTGAACCCAGCTTATTCTCTTAAGTTTCCAGGTCACACACTAGAGGTGTCACCTCAGCAGAGCTTCCCTGAGTTGAGAACAAGTATCTAAGAAACAAAAACAGCTTGAGACTCTCAGACCAAATATGAGAGAGAACTAAATGCTCAGAAGTAGATCCAAAGAAACACATAGCATCCCATTCAAGTCCTCACCTGTGTAATTAATGAATGCATGTGTATAAAAAAAGGCCTCAAATGTGGGAATAGACCCAATAGAAAGAAGTAAATATTTAAATTGTGTCATATTTCTGAGGAGAAAAATTAAAGGAATAATCTATTGACATTTTCAATGGCTTAGGCAAATCAAAAAATACTTATGTTGATCAAAGTAAATCAAAGCAAAAAGATTATATACGCTAAGATTCAATTTGTATACATTTCTCAAAACTGATATTCAATTTGTCATGAGAGAAAAAAGCAAGTCAATGGTTACCTGAAGAGAGACAATTAGAAACATGTTTTGATTATCATGTAAGACAGAGCCGTAATCAGAACTCAGAGCAATCCTCCTGTCTCTGCCTCCCAAGTGCTGAGATTACAGAGTGAGCAACCACGCTAGAAATTGTGATATGTGGGACCAGGGATCAAACTCAGGATCTTGCACTTGCCAGCCAGACACAGAAACTGCTGAGCTAAATCCCTTGCCCCTAAAAGTATTTTTAAATCATGCTACAGGTTAAAAAAAAAAAAAAAAAAAAAAAACACACAAAATAAATCTCAAAGATTTTCACACTTTAATATGATACCAAACTTAGTATGGTATAAAATTAGAAATACTAAAAAATAAAGAAAATTAAAATTAAAATTACTATTCAAATATTTGTTTAAATCCTATAGATTTCACATCAACCATGTACCAAATCCTGTGGCTCTTTGGTGGTTTACGTTTTGAAGTATTTGCTATTAGCATGGTCACTATTTTGGATTTAAATCCTTCTTCCTTTGTTTGTTTCTTTATTTTATTTCCTAAGAATTTTAGATATTTTTTGTGATTATTTTTACCAAGTCTTCCCATCAGTAAAGACAGATCTGAGATACTAATGGAGTTTTCAAAACTAATTTATCGAATCTCATTTATTTAAAAGTACTAAGAGGTATAGGGGATTACTCTTCTATTAATCTTATTTTTTATAATGGAAACAAAACTTTCATTGTTGTTCACACTTATTTTTCTGTTATTATAAATATTTCAGGAAATAGATTATGGAGCTACATATCTTCTAGGAATTCAAGAACACATAAAGAAAATTCACAATAATATTTTAGAGCAATGAATGTGCAAATCTTAGATGCTGTAGAGCTGTTATAGATATTTTATTTACCTACATACCATCAACTTAGGAAGAAAATGTGAACAGAAATTTTTAGAGTCAAAAGCCAAATTCGACATTTGTACCATTGAAAGGGTACACAAAGTTTCCACTTCCCTTTTTCGGTGTGTTAGTTATGAGAGCATCTCTCAGGGACCCTGTGTAGTTCCAAAACTTAACCGGCAGCACAACACATACAACAAAGTTGAAAGTATTGTTTGTTCTTAGTAAACAAATAAAAATAAAGGACAAGTTTCCATCTGTGTAACAATAATAGAGTAAATAAAAATGAGAGATGAGTTTGTAGTTGTGTAAAAATACAAAAGTCAATTAATAAAAACTACATTTCTACTTTTAAGTAACTTGTTTTCAAGGAAAACAACATTTCTGTTCTTCTGTCTTGTCTTTAGGTTTTGAGACTTGAATTGGGTCTGTTGCAGTAGGATTCAATTAGTAAAGGGGAACAAACACTCTGACAGAGGGGAAATACAAGCCAATGACAGGCGTGTCCAGAGTCCTGAACAAAGCTGTCAGCACAAAGCTTGGGAATGTGTTGAACCCAAGGTCTTACATGGTAGATTCAACCATTTATGAACCAGTTCGCAATATAATGCCCAGCTGGAGCTGGGATTGGTGGGATGGGTAATAAGAAGTGATTCACGGTTATGTATATAAGGTGGTGGTAGGGTGGGTAGGGCTATGGGAAAAAATGAGAATTAAGTTGTGTTTTGTAATGGTACAAATCCCCATTGTGGAGTGCAATCATGTTGTGTATATATAATGTACCGATAAAGATTTCGATTAAAAAAAAAGAAGAAGTGATTAACGGGTTTTGGGAAGAAGAAGAGATGTTTTGCAGAATAAAGTTACTTCTTGTTCTTATTCACGTAATAATCACTTTTCTTTGTCCTGAAAAATTACCACAACTGGGCCGGGGATATAGCTCAGTGGTTCCAGCACGTCTTGCAAGCGCAAGCGCCGGGCTGGATCCCGGTAACCACATAACAATACTGGGCGTGGAGACTCACCCCAGCAGCAATCAGTACCACATACCACAGTGCTGGACATTGTGGCTCACGCCTATAATCCCAGCACTCGAGAGGCAGAGGCAGGAGGATTGCTGTGATGTGAGTTGGAGGCTGAGCTCAGGGCCAGCCTGAACCACAAAGCTAGACCTTGTCTCAAAAAAAACCTTAAAAAAAAAAAAAAAATCCCACAACTGCTCAGGACAGCAAATGTTCATTACTAAAAGTACATTTTCCATTCCTCAAACCCATAGAGTTGACAGTAGGACTTCCATTTGGCTAATGAAATGGAAGCATTTGCTAGTGAGGGAGCTTTGTGTGAAGAACACCCAACACTGGGACCCTGGTTAAGAAAGAGCTGGCCAAATTGTGGGTAATAGAATAAAAGCAAAACTGAATTACCTATTATGATCCACATTTTAGTACTGGATAAAGGCAGACAAGCTTGAGAGGGAACAAAAGGAAAAAAATGTGTGACAAGAAAGAGTGAGTATATGAGAGACAGGGGAGCCCCAAAAGCAGACCGAAAAAGTCAGACAAGACAGACTGTGAAGAGAAAAAAAATGCACAATTTTTCTATATCATTCTAGATAATAAATGACCTTTCCTGAGCTGGGTCTGTAAAAGGCTTCCAATATGTGTGATATTTGAAGATTATGAGAGCCTTCATATAAATAAAAATTTGAGGTGAAAGACAAAACAGAAAGCCAGTGCACCGTACTGGCAATTTTGTCCCATTTCATGTTGGAGAGCTTATGGATGTGGAATGGATCCTTTTGAAACAACATCCAAATACTACACAGCCTCTTATCTCTTTTGATCGACCTCAAGGACATTTTAATTTTTGGGCACCACTTTTTAAATAACCAGGATTGTATATACAGTTAGAAGTTAATTTAGACATTAGATCATATTTTCTTATTGGATAGTGTATACAATTAGAATATTTGATGTCTGGCATTAGTTCAAATATATTTATCTTCTCAATTTAATTTAATTCTAATCAATGTTCTAGTTTCGCAAAATGTATAATAAATATGTATGCACCCACACCTATGTTTGCGATCTCTATAAGTATATACATACATATCTATTAGTGTAAATGCATATTCTGTAGGCCTACACTTGAGCTGAGAGGTTTACACAGATGTTTTCATAGGTATTGATTTAGATGCTGAGTACAGTGGTGTTTAAAATTACATTAAAATAAGTAAAAAATTGTTCTGAGTTCAGTGTGAATATCATGCATAGAATGAAATTGTAACCCTGTGGTAGAGGAAGTAGGTTTCTACATATGGACAGCCAATCTGTTTTGAATAAGAAAGACAAAGTAACAAATGTGTGCCTTTAAGAGACGAATGTGCTCCCTTTTTGTTTCACTGTTACATTATTTTATTCCAAGAGCTAAAAATCTAAACAATCAAACAGACAAAAGGGAAGTCTCTCAGACTTTTCCAAGACTCCAGTGTAGAAGTGAGAGGCAGTCTCCAGCCTTCCAAGGCATCCTGTGTGAGTGGGAGATACACGCCTGGCCAAGAGCTCCTGTTTCCTTGGTATCTTTCCTTGTCTGTTTCCTTGGTATCTTTCCTTGAGGGAGGAGGAAGTACAATTTAGTGGCTGTCTATGCTAGACATCTAACACTTAATGTCAAAGCTGTTCAAAGAGTATTTATGGACCATTCATTTTGAACACTAACCTGGGACCATTTTAGCATTGGTGGTTCCACTGTTTATAAAACCAAGAAAAGTAATTAGGATTGAGGCGTGTCACTGACACAAAGTAAACTCATAGATTATTTTTTTTTCCTTTGGCTATTTAAGATAATATTTCAAAGAACTTAGTTTTTTGCACAGAGAGAAGCTTGTTTGTTATTATGGGTATAACTATTAATAAAGTTAAAAACAGAGGAGAGGCGAGAAGTACAAAATAGAAAGAAGGCTCAATAAAGAGGAAGAAAGAATGAAAGAAGAAAGAGAAAGAGGAGGGAGGGAAAGGGAAATAAAAGAGAAATTTAGGGGGACTAAGTCTCAAACCTGTAGGGCTAAACTTGAGTTACAATCAATCAATAATAGGAATATTAAGCAAATGTGGTTTAGGCACAGAATTACATTTCCTTTGTGTAAAGTCTCATAATAAGACAGTTTCCCATCTCTCTTCCATATCTGAGAATAGTTTTGGAGACTTCTGTAGATATCAATTTTCATTCCCCACATAATCATATGAAATGCCTTCTCTGCTAGTAGAAAGGCTATAGTTGTCCACGGAGGCAGCCTTCCTTTTCTGTTTATTTTTTGGCTGGGCCTATGTTTTTCAAAAATTTTAGAGAAAAAAGAAAAACAAAACTTTGCTAAGCTTGTTATTAAAATAATTTAGTGAAATGCTTGCTAAGCAGTTGTTTTGGAAGGGAAAAAAAGGACTCGTTTCAACAGTTTGAAGTGGTAAGTTATTTATTACATTTGAGGAAACATGAAAAGATCTCAGAGAAAAGGTTTATGGGTCAGAGTCAGCGCCTAGTTAATACAACATCATAAAGTGGTTTTAGAAGAATCAGCTTTGAAGGTTTTTCATTGATCAAAGATGTCAGGCTGGAAAACAGTGAGGTTTCGATATCATGTGAATTCATTTTTTTGAAATTTTCCACTGTATTAGAAATTAAGTCCTATTCAACAGATTCTCTTATAAATCTGAAATGGAATATCATGATATTCACATAAAATATTTATACATTTATACAGCTGGCAAAAACAGATATAAATGCATTTTTATAAGAATTTAAATGGCAACCAAAGACAAAAATCTTGAAAAATTGATAATTAAAGTTGTTAAAGGGTTGTAGTAGCTGGAATACACAAGCTTCAAACTTTGCTAAACATGGAGAAAAATACACTATTTCTAATGTGTTTACTCTAGCAATTCTATTTTCAAAGAAACAGTCTCCATAGAAGTAAAATGAGCATGACATATTTTCATTATAAAGTTTATATAAGAATTTCAAATAATCTATATAATGTACCTAATGCATTGTAGGCCTTCAATCGATAATTATTATTAATATTCAATTTTTAAAATGTCAAGCTACATATGAATCCAGATATAGGTATACATTTTAAAATAATAAGATTACAAACTTTTTCTTGTCATCACCTAAAATGATCATCTTGACAATATATGGGAAGATGGAAATATTTTAGAAAATGAGACAGGAACAAAAATTGGGATAGGGTGAAAGTAATATATGTGAGTATTGCACTCACAGATTTTAATTATATTCAGGAATTTGAAAGCATGAGTTTCCAAGTGGTGCTGATGCTATCTACTTGGTACTTATCCATTTTTAAGGTTTTGGGGTGCAAGGATACGTGTGGCTAAAGCAGAATATCAGTGGAAAGAGCCTACAAATCACGTTTCTGATAGGGAAGACAGTGCTCTGACGCCCGTGTTCGAGTTTGAGAAGCAGTAACTACTCTCTCTCAAGTATTTTCAGTGACACAAAAAGCGAGAAAATAACGAAATATGCCTGAAAACTAAAAGGAACTGAAGCATACTTCGCTTCAGTGAATCTGTTCCAAACAATATGCTCCTTCCTTTCCTTCTTGGAAGGAAATCAAGGTTCTTGCTGCAGAAGAATCACAATCCATCCAGTCCTTTGACACATGCTCTCATCTTTCACTCTGCCCTACCCAGCATTCCCCTTTCTCTGTTTACTGAAGCCCAGTCCTTGCCACAATACCAACAGCACTCTTACCCTTCTGCCTAATGCGACATCCTTGTGCTGGTGTCACACTCATTTCATAAACTGGCCATTGGTTCTGTCCGTTTTAGTCTGCCAGCATGGAAATGAAAGCACCTGGTAGGAACTGTGCCCCCATCATGTCCTGCACAACGGAGTATACTCTTACCCCTATGTACCTGAGTGTCTTTCCACCATTGAATTCTCTAGGAGATAGCTTTGCTGCCATGAGTTCTTCAATGACCTTCCATGGCATCCATCTTTCTGCGTACGTCAAACATAATCTCTGTTCTCCAGCTTCTCATTACTGTACCTATGAGTGATTCTTATGACACCCATATCTTCCTACCACTAGATTCGTAAAATTTATTCATCTCATACTCTATGATGTCCCCGTTTAGGCTGCCATCATCACTTACCTTGACTAATGCCGGAAATCTCCTAATTGGTCTCCATGTATCCATTCTTG
This sequence comes from Petromus typicus, assembly GCA_004026965.1. Lineage (NCBI taxonomy): Eukaryota > Metazoa > Chordata > Mammalia > Rodentia > Petromuridae > Petromus > Petromus typicus. The sequence goes on from PVIR01006504.1 coordinate 40,817, forward strand.
GGCCCATTTAATCCATTTCTCAGGCAGATGTAAGTGATCTTCTCAGGGCTTCAGAATGCTCCTAATCTGCTCAAAACCCAGGTGGCTTCTCTTTTCATTCTAAGTGAAATAGATCTCAAATTTCTCACTGTGGCCTGGCCAGCCAAGTTCTGATCTCTGACTGTTTATTCAATGTTAGCATAAACTACCCTTCTTTGCTCTTCCAACTACATACTATTACTGAAATTCTTTTAGTTTATTTTCTCTCAGATAAGCCAAATAGGTGCTATACTCTTATAGTTTTATATTTCATTATTTTGTAAAAAATTCAATTTATCGGTACATTTTAAGTCTACATTATTCTCACATTCATCGTTGAGCATTTATACCTGTACCTGATATATCTTGATTCTTATATTTTTCCATTCCCTTGCCCCTCCTTCAGCCCTCCAGTTCCCTTTGTACAATAGTTTTGTTTCTATTTTTTCTTTTAAACATCTTCTTTCCTTTCTTTGCTATTCCCTGCCTCCCCTGTTCTGCTTTCCTTTTGAGTATTTTCTTCCTATTTCACATTACTATGCTTGCACTACAACACTTTGCTCCACTATACAGACTCACTTTGCTCAATTAGTTTGAAGTTTAGGTTCACGGATAGGCTCCTGGACCAATCAGTTTCTTCCTCATTTCATATATTGTAGTTGAAAATCTATACTTTTAAAAAGTATTTCAGGTTATTTGTGTTTAAGTGTCTTCCTGACTGATATGTGAATTCTGTCTAGTAAATATGCACAAACTCCTCTCTACTGTGTAACCATCAGCCACCATGGTGGCAAAATAATGTTTGGTAAATACTTGTTGAGTAAGCAGACAGGTAAATGGTGTTTGTTGGCAAGGTTTCACCTCAGTCAATAAAGGCAAGGTCTACTAAGTAAATGATTAAAGTCTGAATACTAAATTATTAAATCCTGAATTCATGAAACTAAAATGTTTTCCACTGAAAGAAATAGTGACATTGCTCAGAATAAGTTACAAGGACTTCCCAACAATGTATGTGTTGCTGATAAAGTGTACTATTATACATGTCAAGAAAAAATCCATTGATCATCTGCCATATATATCTCTCACAAGACCACTACTCAGGCTTTGGATTTGCCATTGCTGCTGAAGCCTGGGATGCCAAAGTCACGTGTTTTCTACACAAGCCCAACTCTGAAGTGTGTATGAGATTTATAGGTAATCCATCCAGAAATAGAGGAGAGTAATCTGGTCACAATTTTTCTCTCATAAACTTTAGCATTTAACCAAACTATGAAAAGCAATGATTCACTTGGACTTGGCAGATGATTCTCCAGTGTAAGCAATCAGTTCTGCTTAATAAGAGGCAGAAACCACACAAATCAAAAGTCACACAATAGCTATACTTCTTTGGTTTCACTACTTCCAATTGCATCTGTACTCTTGCTTAGAAAATTTTCCAACTAATAAAGAAAAAGTTACATAGTTAAACATTAAACAACTACACATAGTTCAAAACTTAAATATTTACACAAAAGTTTGGCTTAGAATGCTACTTTTTTGGGGAAACCATTAAAGAAAGACATCTCTTTCATTAGTTCTTCTTTCCATACTTTTAATTTTCATTCACTAAACAGCATCATTAACAGCTCTGCTTGTTGTGTACTGAAATATGGAATGGACATGTAATATTCAGATGTCAAAGTCATGGTTCTTCATTCAGAAGAAAATGAAAAACATGGTCTTTCCTTTTTATGCGTCCTTGGGAGGTACATGGATATTATGATGAATTCTTAATGAGAACACTTTGATAGCCTTTAAATTCATGACAGATGCTTTAATATGCAATGTTTCCAATATATTTTAATATTTACATAGTATTATACATTCTTTTATAATATATTTTATACTACTGGTACCTAAAAAATGGCTCTCTTCTGAATGAAATACTAAGTTCAATGAAATGGACATTGTTTCTATTCTCATTGATATAAGAGCCTATGGAAAAGGAAAACTAAATATTCACCCCAAGAAATATCTTCACTTTTTTACAGTTTAAAATCTGTTTTTCATACAATTAAATCCTGTATTCCCATCTTTACTTTCCATCTTTTTCTCATGCGGACAATACTACAATATTTTTATTGGACTTTTAATATGAAAGCTAAATAAGTAAGCCAGAGATTCTAACTTTCTGGAGGCATTATTATAAACATTAGCGATAAATCAAATTTTGTCTTGCCGTACACATCAAATTAAGAAAAGAACATTTTGTGATATATTTGTACCAAAAAGTCACTTTAATAATAAAATAGTGCTGTGATTCAGATCTGAACTGTCCCCCAAGGTCTCATGTGGTAAAGACTTCCTCTGGGTTCTCTAGTCCAAAACGCTATTGAGGGATGAACGGTGGAAAGTTTAGGAAGTGAGCCTGGTGGGAGGAAGTTAGGTGGTGGAGGCACGCACACACAAGAAATACTGGGACCTTCCGTCCTAGCTTTCTCTCTCCCTTTGCTTCCTGACTGAGGTGAGGGAGCACCTTTCTCTAGTATGCACTTCTTCCTATATGTACATGGACTGCAAGTTTTGAAAGAGTTAGAAACAATAAACCTTTCCTCTTTGTAAATGGGAGTTTCTCAGTTGTTTTATCTTAACAATGGAAAACTCACAGAAACTGGGAGAAATGACTGGGAGATGCTTGGGTCTTCTCTAGCTCATGGAATTTCCCAGACAACTGGATAGATCGAGGCATTTCAGGAAAACTGTGCCATGAAGGCATGGTTCTCCCATTATTTCAAAACTCCAAAAGTACCAAGTGACATTTTGTTCACAAATTGGATAAGATATTAAATTAAGTAGATGACATCTGAGTCACTCAGGGTTGTTAGACTTGTCGCAGTTGATATACATACACTGGATCTCACATATACTGGAGTAATGAAGTCACAATATAAGGATCTGGGAGGCTTCTCCTGACACAGACATACTCAAAAATTTTTCCACACTGAGATTCAGAGATTTTAAAGATACAGGTAGCTGTTAACACTTAGTCAATACTCAAATATTAGAGACAAGGCAAGAATACAAGTTCATTTTATAATTTTCAAACATTTTAATCACTCAATTAGTTTAAATCTATACTTTGAAACTAAAAGCTTACCTGTGTTATAGATAACTTTAAATAATTAAAAAATATAGGTTCAGTTTTGAAAACCTCACTGTGTCTCATTCATTTGGTGAAATACATACATTTAAATAACAAATATATACTTTGAATAATTGCTAAATTAAAAATGTTTTATATATTTCCTCCTCTATAGATGACCTTAGAAATTTCAACATAAAAATAAACATGAAGCAAAATGGGGATATACTTGCTGTGTCATTGTAAATCTAATTCTCTCAATTTAGAGCATTCATTTAATAAATAATGAAAAAATCTTTTCTCTGGTATGAGAAAATGAAGATGTAAATGG
>PVIR01006504.1:44386-65707 GCA_004026965.1 Petromus typicus
AAATAAGGTGAAAGGGGACAATGTTGAGATTGCAACAAAAAAGTAAGGAAACAAATTTTATATATATGGGGGGGTGGTAGGGTGGGTGGGGCTATGGGAAAAAATGAGAATTAAGTTGTGTCTTATACTGGTACAAATCCCCATTATGGAGTGCAATCATGATGTGTATATTTAATGTACCAATAAAGATAATTAAAAATAAATAAATAATGCAAAAGATAAATAGGTACAATATTTTTATCTGTGAGTTATACAATGTGTATGTTTGTGCACATGTATGCACATGTATTTTTCTTATAAACTGTCTAAATATTCTGGCCATATACTCCAAATGTTTTCAGCTATTGCAAATGTGAATTTAAAATTAGAGGTAAGAATGAACCTCTTTTTGGTTAGAGGCTAATAGAAACCATCAATAAATGCAGTTTGCATTAAATGTACTTCAAGACTAAGAAAGAAAAATGTCATCTCATCTGGAAGTAATCAGAAATGCCAGTCTAATAAAATCAGGAGTCAATGACATATCTAGAATTGGAGTATTACTGCACAGCAAGTTTAGTATGATGTGACTCTATTGCACTGACTTAGACAAACATCAAATACCTGCTTTTAACTTCAATATGCGTACACGTGGTAGACAGTATAGAAAGATCAAGCTATGGCTCTTGGAACTCCTGCAGGAATCAATATTGAGAATTCATCTTCTCTACTTTGCCATGTCAGGCATAGCTCAGGGTGCCACAGTCTTCAGAAGTGGAGGAGGGAGACAGAGTGGAAGGATGGGGTTGGGGGGGAGAAAGAAACAGAAATAGAGAAGGAGGCAGGAAGGGAGAAAGACACAGACAGGCATGGAGAGAGGGGGTGGGAGTCTGTTTTCAGAAAACAAAATTTACATCAAGGGAGGAAATTGAAAGATCTTTCAGAAGGCAAGAATCAACCAGTCAATAAGATATTATGTCACATATAAGAAACAGATGCAAGAGGAATTCAGAGATGTGATTGAGGTTGTAGTTTCAATGCAAGCAATAAGTTAAAACAGTGGTCAAAGAGATTAAAATGATGAGTTCAGTACACCCTCAATTCTCCACAAGAAAATGAGAGAGAGAGAGAGAGAGAGAGAGAGAGAGAGAGAGAGAGAAGGAAAACTGGCCAAGTTCTCAATTAAGAATAAACACGAGATTATTGTGGTACTACTTAATTTCTTTATTATTATTCCACTAAAGGACTCAGGAATTACAAATTATGGATTTGAAAAACAGCGTGAGTTGCTTCAATGGTTTATTAAGTCATTTAGAAAAGCAAGGAGGTTTCAGTCATAGACCAAATATTTACTGAACACATTATATCCTGTGCACTCTTGTAGGTATTTAGAAGTCATACAGAGTCAAAACAAAAAGCTCCATTCTTTGGTCTTTATATTTTATTGGATCAAAAGGGAAATAAGAAAAGAGCATAATAAGTATGCTATGAAGTGTATTAAAAGGTGACAGGTGCTAATACCTCCACAAAGCTTTTTATAGTTAGAGTCCATATTAATTATTCTCTCCTTGTCAGGTGGAATTAGTATTGTCTTTAGTTTTTGAGCATCCAAAGGGTGTCATAACCCAAACTTTCTTCCTCCTGAGGTAGTAACAAACTATTCAGTTGGGTTGAGCTTATTCCTCATGTCAGAGACTCATTGACTCCACAACTAGGCCAGGTGATTTCAGAGTTGGTTAACTGAGGACGAGTAGGGGAAGAAGAAGCAACTTGTGATTATCTGCCATCACCACTGGTCTCAGAGGCTAGGAAAGCCAATGTGCCTCACAGAGGCTTAGGAAGACCAAATACATATGCAAGTCTCAAACTGGCAGGACCTCAGTGACCTGCCTTCTTATCCAATATCTACTCGTGGCTGGAATAATTAAAACCCAGGAGAGAGCCAGCAGGATGGATAATAGGACTTCGTAATGACCCGCTTTGTTTCAACAAATTCATATAGCAGTTCCTGAATTTTAAAAAGTGCTGTGCAAATCGATTTGTTGGCTGATAAAAAGTGAATAGTAATTAGTTTATAATAAAATGGCCCATTTCCATGCTGGCTTGGGTGATGGAATGGGGGAGGGATAATAGGATTTCTGAGGACAAACTCACTCAGGTAAAGCTATTGGGTCACTTCAGCAAAGGTATTAAAGCTCAGCTCACTGTTACACAGCCCCAGATTTCACCACTAATATTTATTTTTGGAGTAAAATATTTTCTCTCCAAACTCTCTTATTTCTTGTCCCAGAGAACACCACATTAGCTTATGAATGCATGAGTATGAATTTGTTTATGCTGTCCTTTCGGTTTGTGGTCAGGAACTCCCAGAGTTCCACTTTGGAGTAAGAACAAACTTAGAGGATACTTAAGAGAAACTCGGTTAATAATAGTGATAATAAGAAGTACCAATCATTAGCTTTTCTTATTAGCCAGCACAGCAATAATTTCTTACCAGATATTATCTTGTTAAATGCTTAGAATGACCTTTTAGGCACTATAATCTCAATTATAGAGACTAAAAAAATGAGGTCCAAAGAGGTCAAGTGATTGGTTCAAAATTCTAAGGATAATTAGTGCAAGATCCAGAATTTGAACTTAGAACAGACTAATTTCAAAGGTTTTGCTTCTTCTGCAATAGAATGCTCTTTCTTTGTAATAAGGAAATGTGAAGTTCAAAGGGGATATATGTAAATCTAAATAAAGTTTTAGAAAGCACTCTGAGTTATAATCACACTTGGTGAAGTTATAGTATTTTAAGCTTCCTAAAGATTATAGAAAGATTTGGAAAAAGTGATTAGACATGCACTTTGGAGAAAGCAATGTTTTCTTTAAACAGTTATCTTAAATATAATATTATTACATATCATACATTTTCACTCTAATTGTTCAAAGTTGTTCCAGTGACCCAGGGAGATCTGGGAAACCGGCAGCAGCTGCTAGGAAGAAATGCTATATAAGACACTGTGTTTAGGAGATGTGGCAGGGACCAGGGTAATGTATGTTATGCAGTATTATCTACACAACACAAAGCAGAAATTCTTCACTCAGTGAGTATGTTAGAACACAGTGGAAGTGGCAATAGTCCACTTGGCACTTTCATAGCCACGCTGTTGTATGAGTGCTCAATGGATGAGTCAGCCATGGTGGTAACTCTGGAAGACACAGAATAATTGAATGGTAGTTGAAGTCCTGTTTGTGAGCTCAAGGGTACACTGCAGTGGGCTAGCAGAAACATTTGCTGTCAGTCATAGGATTGCTTTTGTCCTCTTAGCTTTGTGAGAGCAGGAGGAGTCAGATTGCCTGTGAATCACATAGTTAATGACATCAGATTCTGGTTACTAGTGTACAGAAAGCAGCCCTTGCCAGAAGAGCATGACACTTGGTATCCCTGGACACTACTACATGTAGCCTACCTCACCCTCCTTTTATAATTTTTGTCTGTTCTGACCTAATTATACTCTGTTCACTTTTTAATCTTTATTATTTTCTGTCATTCCAAAATAAACTGTTATTGGTTTTGCTGATTTAAATATTTCTCTCTTATTGTTTTGTAACATATGTATATTCTATACCAAGAGGAAAGAATTATTTTAAAATAGGTGAATAATGAATTCATATATCTATCTATATCTATATTGTCATTTTAATTTTTCCTCCACAAAAGAGAAATTTGTCTCGCCTGACCTAAATGACGTTATTAGTCTTTGTGCTGCTCAGTATCCACACATTTTCATGTGGTTCTGGTTCTTAAGTGGCAATCTGAATGCAAAAGAGCTTATTTAGAGGAGCTCATCGTCCCTGGTATGAAGAGTTATTCCCATTGACCTTCCATTGTGATCATCCCAAATACAGGTTTGTTGGACTTTCAGGCTTTTCAGCAGGAACGCCAATGCCCACACTTCTAACAGTTTGATTCTGAGATGAAGGGACAGAAAATTTCTCACCTCCCCTTACTTGAGACTTCAACTTCTGCATCTTCTCTTTTACCTTAGTCAGAGCAGGAAGTGAACTCAAGTTTGGGAGCAAAGCCTGAGGATCTCTCAGTTCATTCAGTGGGCTAGTGGATACGTGGCCACTTTGTACTAAGTACTGATCAGGTGATTTGGGCAAACAATACCCTGCACTATTCCTGCCTTTCTCAGTCTTTGAAGGCAGCACACTGCTCTTGTACATACATGTAATGTTTTAGAGCTTTTGCAAATATAAGTACTCTCTTGATTATTCACAATTGTGTGTGATATAATAGGAAAGGTATTATTAATCTGCTTTCATAGAAAAAAGAGAACAAAAGTTAATTTTAAGCTCAACATACAAATATAACAACCTTTGCTTTGTGTTCAACATAATGCATTGGGTATAGACATTTGATTAGTAGCAGTTTTTAAAAATATGCCATAGTTGCTTTTTATAGATATTTCTGGTCTAAACAGAAAATCTGAAATCCTAGGGAAAAAAATGATAAAGTCTTTAAAGTGGGGAGATTACCACTGAAGCCTCTGAAGAAAAAAAAAAGTGGAAATACTTAATATAGATAATTGTGCAAAAAAGGTTTTCATGTGATAAGTTTTAATAAAATGAGGTTTAACAAAATCTCTAGGGATCATACCCTGAGGAGTTTATCAAGATCAGTATCTAACTGGGGAAAACCGAACTACAGGCTCAAATGATCTAAGGGTACAAAACACAGTGACTATCAAGGATGTATGGGAATGAGATGGACATATTTTTGGAAAAATATAGAACATGTGCACACATTTGAAAGAATTCTGTTTTTTAAAAAAATTGAAGATAGGAAACATGGATTTACCTCAGTAGTTCCAGTGCCTGCCTTGCAAGTGCAAGGGCTCAGGTTCGATCCCCAGTAACCACATATAACAATGCAGGGCATAGAAACTAACACCCACCAGCAATCAGTACCACATACCACAGTGCCAGGTGTGGTGGATTGCACCTGTAGTGCCAGAACTTGGAAGGAAGAGGCAGAAGGATTGCTGTGAGTTCAAGGCTAAGCTCAGGGCCAGCCTGAACTACAAAACAACACCCTGTCTCAAATAAAAAAAAAAAAAAAAAAAGAGAGAGAGAGAGAGATTATAACAAAAAAGAAAGGAAACAAAGCTTATGTATATAGGGAGCAGGGGTGGTAGGGTGGGTAGAGGTATTGAAAAAAATGAGAATTAAATTATGTCATATACTGGTACAAATTCTCATTGTTGAGTGCAATCATGATGTGTGTATGTAATGTAACAATAAGGATTTCAATTTAAAACAATAAAACAAACAAACAACAAAAAAACTCCAAAAAGCAATTTAAAGATGTGTCAACCATACATGAAAGAAAAAAGGCCCAGCTTGTAGGAGAAGTGGAGATAGAAAAAGGAAATGTGTATGCAATTTTTTTTTGACCAAAAGGTGTTTTAAGATGGTTTTAGAGTGTAATATAGAAATGTTTTGACAGAATCAAGACTAAATGTGTGGTGCTGACATCAGCTGTAGGTTGGTGTATCTGACTTTGGGTGGAAATGCTTGGGTAAAAAGATCGATTCACACTGGTATTTCTTGCTAGGAAATAACTAAATTATTCTTTCCAAATGCTCCTTGATTGTACAAATATTATATACAAAATTTTGTCTGCATGATTTTTTCTGTGTTGTTCTCCAACTTATCACCAAACCTGAAATGCAAGTGATTGAATGGAATAAGTCTACTAGGTCCTTCTCATCTTTTGTGTAAAATATGGACATACATCTAGTGAAGTTTTGAAGATCACCATAAAATAAATGAAAATCAAAATATATAAATCATTACCTTGTTAGAGTGACTTATTACAATGCTGTACTATAAAATAATCCTTCACTATTTCCCAATAAGCCCATTATTGATGACATATTTCAGGAAGTCTGTGTTATGCAATTCCTCTGGTGATTTCTGTTTTTTCCTACTTTTCCAGCTAGATTTCTTCAGCATTTATCAATCCTAAACATTGGATACTAGCCTGCATATCCAAGAAGCCCTTTATTGAGTAGGGAGATACTTGTGTGAAGTACTCCCTCTGAATTCCCTCCTTGATGTGGAAAGTCACTTCAGGGGTGGGGTTAAAGTCCACGCAATAGTCTACCTTTGAGAAGGACAGATTAAGGTAGATGATCTTCCTTTCACACTAGAATAGTGTTTACCAAGGGATCATAATACGTTATGTCTTAAATTTAAATTTCCCCCAGATCTGCATGCACCCATAGAAAGGGCCTTTGAAAGATGATGAGTCACGTTGGGGGGTGTCATAGCGAAATATCTTAGGAAGAGGCAGGCCCTGGTCAGAAGAAGCAGTTACTGGTGTGTGGTGCAAGAGGATAACTTCTCACCCCCAGCTCTTTTCTTCTCTGCTTCTGGGTGCCATGGTATGAGCAGCTTTCCTATACCTGAGCATTTCCTCCATATTGCTGACCATATGAGGACTGAAACTTATAAAACATAAGCCAAATATGGCTCTCCCTCTTTGTTGTGCGGATAGGCCCAGGAAGGAGGAAAGTGACTGAGACAGCATCCAAACTGTGGATGTACTGGGAGCTCTGCTTCACAGTAAACATACTGAGAATGAAGGTGCACTTTGTTCTCCAACTCTAGCTCTGGAATTAAGACTAGCTCATGTGCTACTCCATGAAAGATCACTGAGTCAAATAATTCACATTACTGGAGGAAAAAGAGCCAATGAAGAAAAGAATTCTGCTCCTGAATATGGGTTTGGAGGGAACTCTGTGAAAACTAAATTTCAATTAAAAAACATAATGCTAGAAAACATGCAGTTAATGCAGTTAATGTAATACAAGGGAGAAAAATCTCACAGAGACATGGCTAGAGTGAGCAAAAATGTAATCATTTTCTAGAATGATTAGAGGAATATAGAACATATATATATATAGAGAGAGAAAGATACAAGGAAAAACAAAATCTGATTATAAAATCTGATGTTTCTTAATAACAAAAGCACACAATAACATCAGCTATATTTTAAGTACTTAAATTTTCAGTGTATATATACATACTGTGTAGCAGAGAATATAGTAAAGATGGTATGTTTTAACCATCAGTTATCATTATTCAGTTATTTATCATTTTTTATCACTGATCATTATCAGATTTTAAAATTCAAATCACAGAATGTTAGGTAATTTTGCAACGGAGGAGAATAAACCTAATCTTCTGCAATGTCTCCTCATTGAGATTTCTACAAACCTCAAGACATATTTCTCCACAAATAAAAATCAATTGGTCCAAAGTCAGAACTTTAGTATTATTTAATCTGATCTAGATTTTTTTTTAGCTTGGATTAGGTAGTTGTCACTTTAACTGAGTTGAATTCATGAGAAACTATATAAAACACAAATTTTAGCGAAAATGTCTTAAGAGGCTGGAAAACAAATTTAGGCAAATATTTTTCCATGTAAGTATATTAGACATCTTCATGAAGAACACACTTCAAACATCTTTTAGATCTCTAGTTTCTTTTTAACAATTTATACTAAAGCCTATGTGTTTGTTAGCAAAATGCTAATTTTTAATACTTGAATTTGAGCAAAACAAACATAATAATAGTCTTCATGTGACCACAAGGTGGAGCTCAAGAACCCTTGCAGCACAGGTTTCCAGAGTCAAAATCACTTTGGGGCGGGGAAGAGTGAGAAAATGGAGGTTGCCTCCTGCTGAGACGGAGCCAATTAGGTACGCTTCGCTCTGCCATTGGTCCAAGTGTTCTTTCTCATTATTTGTCCATCATTTTTTTCTCCTTAATGTGCCTGTCTTTGTTTTTCTTTCTCTATCACTGCAGTAATAAAATCTAGGGGGCTACGATATACTGTCCACATCATATCATTCAAAAGCATGAGTTAAATTGCATGTACTTAAAAATGATCCCACATTTTCTTATTTAATTTCTCTGAGCCTGGAGTCCTGAAAAATGCATTTTACAAATCAATCTTTTCCTACTGGACAGCAGATTTACATATAAGCCTAAAATACCGACGCTAAGCAAGACAAATCAGACAACTATGGTGTTTTTAGGCCAGAGCTTTGCGGACTAATATATCTACTCCAGGTGGAGGACAGTACTTGGAAGTTTGGAATAAAAGACCACGACCAGTTAGGATTCCTCTTGAATGTACTTCTAGGTGTTTAGCTCCCTCTGGGACTTAATGGCTTTCACCATAATGAGTAGCTAACTGGCCATTAATATCGTGAAACCCTGCCCTGAATCATTCCAATGATGCTAATTCGGAGACCCACCTCCTACTCTCCTTTCTATCACGGGAGGGATTTGGGGATCGAAGATAATATATTTGGGATTAGTTCATGTTATTCCAGGTGGCTCAGAAGGGGTCTACGTTGCTTTAACTAATTTGATGACCTTTGAAATGTAATCTGCCTCGATAAGAAATAAAAATGCTCCTTAACACAAGGATGCCAGCTTTAATATTCCTCAAGGAGTAGTTTCTAAATCATCGTAATAGAAGACGTATGCTTTATGCATAGAATTATTTGTGCTTCCGGGGGAGAAAATGAGGACTCGTTCAAGTGAGCCTCTCTGAAGAGAATGCACTGTGGCTGCAGGGATGGCTGATGAAGTCCACAAAGCTGGACCTGAGTGGTTGATGTCTGCTCATGCCAGAGTCACTGGTATGCCAAACCGAGCCTCCAAAGCCACTACAAACCTGAAAAGAACCAAGAAATTGTTTCACACAAGTGAAACTCTCGAAAAGCTAACGAAAACAATCACATAAGCAAAACACAACCATAGAGGACTAAGTTAAATAAACAAAACAAAACAACAACAACAACAAAAACCCAAAAAGGACTCAGGAAAAAAAGAGATATTTTAGGAGCAAGGGAGGGTCGACATGGGCCCCCAACATACACTTCTAACATTTGAACTTCACAGCTCCCCATCCTAGCCTCCTTATGTGGTCTACAGAAACAAGTCCCACAAAGGCAGAACTCTCTAATCCTCAATCCCATGACATCTCGCTGGACTGTCATTTTAAAAACAATAAGAATCTCCATTGTGGTTCATATTTTGGGTATGGACAGGATTCTATCCATACCGTACTATCTGTAGGCTTCCCAATCCACAAGCTCCTGTGGCTAAGATTGGTCTTAAGGGGCACAGGCTTTTCTTTTAGGTCTTGCAAGTTGTCAGAAAACATAAATATTAGAAACCATAAGCACAATCCTCACGGTTCTCCTTTCAATAGAGCAGTGCTTTTCAGACTTTACAGTGCCTCAGGACCTCCTGGCGGACTTGTTAAAACACAGATTACTGGGCCCCGTGCCCAGAGTTTCTGAATCACTAGGGACCAGAGGATTTGCATTCAAGTTCCCAGTTATGATACTGCCACTGTAGGAACTACACCTGGATAATCTCTGGAATAGTGACTAGGAAGATGTAGCACAGCACATAAAGCAGAGGGTTGGTACTATAGAACAGAAAGCAGATGCATGTATTTGTTTTCCACACAAATAAAAATACTAAGTTGGAAAACTTTGGTATTTATAAGTTTACAAGTCTATACATTGATATATACTAACAATTTTAATTTTTACGACACAGTGTATGCTTGACATTTTTTCCCAGGGAGGCTTTCTTGGTTTGGTTTTTCTTAATCACTCTACTGATCCCATGAAGTATGCAGGATCACATTTTATAGAGATCTAGACACATTCTGACAATGAAACAGTATTTTATACATACAGAAACCACTGTAGTGAAACCTAAGCTACCTATCTTCGCCCAGGTTGCATAGTTAACAGAGGAGAAAACTCAGTCTCTGTTGCTATAAAGCATACTTGTGTTTTGCATCATTGTACCATGCTTACTTTCAGGAAAATGTAAGGTCTAAACTTACATGTATCTGATAATTGTAGTTTAATACTTGCTTAGGAGTTAGAAATACATCAGCAAACCCAGACTCTGTAGGAGACTTTGAAAAGCCACAACAGAATATACTGAAGTTACATCATTCTGACCAATGGAAACTCAGAAGTGTAAAATGAGATCTGCTCACCATTGTGAAATGATATCTCTACAAAAAAGCTTAGTAGAGAAGTGGATGGGGCAGGTACTGTGCTGGGCATCAGATGAAAGTTTTTATCCTGAGTTCACTCTGCAGCAATTGCAAGTATTTGGGAGGAAACTGTATCTAACTCTCTCCTCAGTGATATGCGTTTATGCAGCACTTGCACAATCATCACCATGGGACTCTTTTGAAAATGATTTCTATGCACTGTAAAAATGTATATTTATGTGTTGATATTGTGCATAAAGCATGTAGTTACATGTGTGTATGTACATATATAATTCGTATATTTGGATTCATTTTGTAGGCTAAGTTATTTTATCATTTGTCCAAATGATAAATACCAAAACATCAGATACTATAATAATGTAACTCTACACATATTTTCTGGAGTTCCAGGTATAATTTGATGCTTTAATTAAATGTATTTATCCTTCTCTAGAATACACAGAGCCCAAGACAGGAGCAATTCCTCAAGCACAGGACTTCTGGACATGAACTGCAACCTCCTCTGCTTCCTGAAATCCATTTTAACACACATTACATGTTAATGTTTGAGCAGTTTTTATTAAACTTGCAGCAGCTGCATTGATTTCCCCAACCTAGTTTTCTTAATCTTTTAATCTTTCTTCCAAGTCTTTTCTTGAGCTCCTTTTTCACATTTTGATGCCTTTGTTGGAAAATAACTATTCATTTTCCACATTACAGGACTCATGTATATATGTGGTAATTCTAAAAGTTCCTTATTTCCCCATTTTTTTTCCCCAAGCAGCACACCTATACTCAATTTCCAGCCTCTCTCAGTGTGAGAAGTTTCCACAGGACTGAGTTCTGGTATGCGGAATGTGAGTGGAGGTGATGAGCACCTCTCCAGGGCTAAGACTCCCTTCTCATTTCTTCTCTGGTCACACATTCAACTTAACATGCAACCAAATGGAGAATACTAAGAGAGATCTTGGTCAAGAAGATACATGTCTAGCAGATGGCACAGCCATGCAATGGAAGAGTCTTGGATCCTTAAAGTTCTGAATACATCTGAGACTTCCTCCTTCTCCTCTGATTCATGAGATTCTGATACTGATGAGGAATCAAACCTTTGTTTTGTTTGAAATCAGAAGACTACAGTGTTTAGCTAAACTAGTTAATAGAGTATATCTACTTGGCTTCTCCCTTAACTGTCTCCAGCATCTGTATCTACATAGGTTCTGTGACAACTCCACAACATGAGTCTTCTTCTAAATATGAGGCTGAATCCACACAGGCTCCTATAGTGATATCACTAACTATGATATCCACCTCTGCCTTTGTTGTTTCTTCCCTACAGAGTCATCTCTCCCTTCTTATTCCACGTGCCTCTGTCCTGCACATCCTGACTCAATATACCTCTCCTCTGTGGAACTTCAGATTACTCACCCCAGTGCGAATCTGGACTCATTCACTGTATTAACTTTACATCCAGCAAATGTAAATGACCAGTCAGGAGCTGACTCACTAGCACCCTGAAGTCAATAAGACCAATGATTCTTGTCAATATACTCATCCTTGAATGGCTGAGACAAAGAAAGGAAGAAAAAACTAATTGTGTCTTGATACAGATGAGCTTTGTTTTTATGAGAGAACATAGTAAATGTGCCTCACCTTGTTAGATTTTGCAGACATTGGTCAGCCAAATTCCAGGAACACTCAAAGAAATCCTGATACAAAATTATAGTTTATACAAAGTCCAAGCACAATGGTGAAGGAGTCACTAGAAGGAGGGTTTAATATAAGAATAGTACAGTGTTGGGAAGTGAGGGTAGGTAGCAATTCAGTCCTTCAACAACTGTAATCTTCCAGGGATCCCTCCAAACTCTAGGGATTATAATCATAATTAAAACACTATTTCTGTCTTTTATGACTTTATAGTCTAATTAGAGAGAGACCTATAATCACAGTAGAATGTAGAACTGTAATAATCATTTTAATTTAATTTATTATATTCTTTGTTTTTATAAAATGGTATAGGGACTCAAAGAAAAGTCAAAGGAAAACAATCTGAAAATGGTATCAGAGAACATGAGACTGAAACATTTAAAATAGTGTGGCTCTAGAAGGCATCATAGGACAGGCAAGGGAATTGTTTAAAGATAACACAAAACAAAACAACCAGTATTGCACCCAGGATATAAGCTAAGATGTTTCTAAGACTAGGTCTCACTGTGAAATGTGGGAATGGAAGGAGACTGTGGCCAAGTTCATAAAGGTTGATGCATTTTTCAAAGAATGTTTGGAAGAAATCCTCAGTTCACACAGTCATGGGAAGCAGAAGAATAGTATGATTGGATTTGCATTCTAACAAGATCTTTGTGATAGCAACGATCAGACTAGAAAAAAGAAAGACAATCTAGAAAAAGGGATTTTCATACCTTATCATACATTCATTTGTGTGAATTTTAGTATCAAGTTTTTATGTCCTGTCAGTTCAGCCTTATGTTGAACTTTCCAAAGACAAGAGGTACTGAGTTACTGACATTTTTTCCCCTTGCAATCACAGTACACAAAATAAGGCACATGTTTATTGTTGTATTTTTTTTTCCTTTCAGTCAAATAATGCTGATTAAATGTTTGATTAAACTTAACTTTGAGTCTAGATCCCTGCTGAGTGGAGAGAAATTTCATTGCTGCCCTGCAGGAGAGAAGCAGCTGTAGATTCCTGCCTTGAGTAGCTATCTTAACCTGTCCATAAAGGGGAAATAGCTACATTCGTACCAGGGAAGTGTTGGGAAGTTTAATTAGCCAGTGTTTATAATCTTCTTTGAAGCTGAAAAGTGCTAATTATGTTTTTCCCACTTTAAGACTTTGAGTCACATGGACCATATCTTAAGAGCTTCTGTGTTAGGAGAGTTTTTACCTTCACAAATCAAGTGGGGTAGCAGTTGAAAACACATATACTAGCAAGAAAGTCTTATATTTGATCAAATCACTCTGGAAGTTCAGAAGCTGGGAGATGTACAAGTGAGTTTTTGGAGAAAATAAGGTGATGCCATGAATATAATTATATCAATAAAAACTATCCAAAGGTATTGTCTCAGGAAGAAATTCCTTCTCCTTTGGAGCCTCTACCTCACTTATTTTCCTATCACCTTAATGGATTCAGGGTCTCAGTTCCATACTTTCTGAGTGTGTCTTTTTCCTTCTTCTTTTGTAAGGATAAATAGAAATTTTATCAATTTATTAAAGACAGCTTTATTTAGAAGTAGTATGCACTTAAACTGAGAATGATGTTATGAGAAGCCAGGAGGCCTTCACATGATCTGATTGTGTGTGAAAGTTTCTCACAATCAAAAGAGACCTCAAGCCTGTTTTAATCCTTTAAATAATATTTTTAATTCCATAAAACTAGTACACTAACATTCCCCTTTTATCTATCAATGCTCTATTTTCAGAATTCATACTTCTATTTTGAAGTCCTGCCTTTTTTCAGGTGACTTACACCAGGAATATATGTTTTCTACAGAGAGACAACCAAACAGAATGGATTCCCTACTACAAACTAGGTGGGCTTATCATATTGCTTACATATGCCTTACTTGAAAAAAGCATAGCCCACATGGAGCCATGCTCATATAAATGAGTGACATTGGCTATCAAGTGTAATAATCAGAGTCAGCGGATCAAATATTTTACAATCTGCCTAGAGCAACCTTGTGGTTGTTTGTGTTCAAAAGCGTATCATCTGAAAATGGTCCTTAATAGGAACCGATGTGCATGGATGGAAGACCATTCTCTAAGGGGCCAATGACTGTGAATGGTATCAGTAGCATCACCAGTCATCACACATCACTTATGTTTGTAGCACTCTATCATGTGCTTTGCAAATAACATCTCATTTCATTTTCTTAACTACCTTGTGGACTCGGTGGAAGCGATAAAACTAAAGTGATCGAGAGACGTCAAAATTCCTACTAGTCAGAATAATCTTTGAATTCTGATTTTACACTTACACTGAATTTGTTAGTTCTCCACTTACAGGAAATATGAGCCTCTTTCATAACATTTTAGCTTGAATCAGATAATCTGGAACTACTGGGATCACATGAACCAATTCATAGTCTCTACTATACCTGGATTATTGGTGTGGGTAAAAGCATCATCCACAGAATATTGTGCTGTGGCAAAATATCATCTAAGCATGTGAAATTTGTGGTTTTCATGGGGCCAAAGACAGCTATGATTTTGCACATTTCACAGCCCAATGATCTTAATACACCCACATGTATTAGGGGGTAGATATTAACTTATGCACTTTCCCAAAGAGTGTTATATTGAGATCAATATTTCATTAGCACTCTCCAGAGCTAATGATTAAACCTTGCACTGGCTGGACCCAATTCCCTGCCGTGAGCCATTGACATTTGCACCGTGGCCTGTGAGGTAATCTGCCCTTTTAAAAGAATGAAAAAGGTTAACCCAGACCCTTGTAAACCTTTATCAATGACTTGACATCATTAAAATCTGTCCAGTCCATTTTCTGGCAGTCAATCAAAAACAAAACTCCCTAAAATAGAATGCTCTCAACTTTTTAAACTGAGGAAATCAAGCCAACAATCTCAAAGTCATTTATATATCTGAAAGTGTGTAGATATCTGCAAAATGTCCCAGCAGAAAATAGTCAAAGAAAAGTCTTGTTTCCTGCCCTCAAGATACTTATTTCTTATGTGGAAAGTTTCATTCATAGAAATAACAAGACTTTTAGGCATTCAGGAGTACTCCAAATGGAAAAATATAATAGATGAAAGTGGTATTTTTAAGAGAGATGCTTCTTAGCTTTCAAATATATCTCATATCTGTAAACAAATAGGACTTGTGTTCAAATTTTCAAAACCCTTAAAATTTCATATTTTGAAGAAAGGAAAAATCTTATTTTTGAGGAAAAGAAAGAAGTCACTATTACATAAAACTTAGAGATGCATAAAATAAAGTTTTAGAGATATTTGTGCATAATTGAGCAGCATCACTGAACATGTGTAGAGAATTATTGTGTGATGAAATTGTATAATCTTTAGTAGGACCTACAGAAATGAGAATGGATGTAATAGTTTGTGTGAGACATGTACTGTCATTCGCTCATGCTGTACCATTCAGGAAATGAGCAGAGGCTGCTATGTGAACTCCACAAATACATCCTGCCTCCCTAACAAAACTCATTCCCTCTTTGTCCACATTGCAGCTGTACGTACATCCACTGTGTAACAGGTAGGCTTCTCCTTCCCACAGGCTCTCCCTCCCGTTTCATTCCTGCTGCTGAGATAACTACCAGGTTTTTCTTGGCATCTTCCAAAACACTTGCAACTCCTGAATGCTTCACCCACAGGCTTCCACATTTCCCACTGGGCATCAGCTAATTTTTCATTCGTCCAAGCTGGCAGAATGACAGATCCCACAATTAGCCTTCCCAGAGGCTTCCTTCTTCCCTGGCAGTAGGTGTGGTGAATGTCAAAATCCCATCCTGTTAGCAGACTCAGTTTAGTATTAAAAGCTTTGTCTATGACAGCAAACAAATGTTTGGGGGCGTGGTAGGGCAGAAGTGTCGGAAGAAGGGAAATGACTAGGCCATTTGTTTGATCCAATTGTGGAGTGGTAGGGAGGGAAAATGCCCTTCTTGTCCAACCCCATCATTCTATTGAAGAGGAACATGGAAATCTGGGAGACAAAGTGAGTAATTCAGAATTTGACAGAAAGTTTGTGAACAAGGTAGTACTGGCACCACTGGGAAATTACAATTCTCCTTAATACAATAACCATGTTGTATACATTCCTGAATCTCCATCATGCCTAGAATAGTGTGCTGCTCTTAATGAACTCGAACTAACTGCTTTAAGGTATGAGAAAGCAATTTAAAATGGATTTTTAACCAAAATTCAAATATTAAATTGGTTTCTCATTTATTCTCCAGTAATTCATTTCCCATCAATTATTTGCCTTTTGCTTTTTACCTGTGATATTCTATTTCCAAGCTAAGATTTATTTTTGTTGCCTTTTTAACCTATAATTTTCCACTTGTCCTCCAAATTAAGCCATTTTCCACTGTCAAGTTAAGTGCTTCCTTCAGCACCTAGAAAAAGAGGATATATTTTATCTGTTTCATTCCACCTTTACTATTCCATTGAGCATGTCCACATTTATTACTTCCCCTACACTCACAAATTTTTGTATTCTTACATTGACCTCTTTGTGTTGTGTTTTCTGCACTAACTTGAAGTGATGATCCAGTCATGATTCCATGAAATCTTTGTATTCTGGAAATGAGAATTATTTTATGATGATTTAAATAACAACATTAATCACAAGAGATACTATATAACCAAACATACCATTGATTTCAATGCAGACAATAAAGTTAGTAATAGTTTTATGCAACAAAGCTAGACTATTTTTCTGAAATAAAAGAGATCAGTGACTCAATTGATCATACTTATAGGAATAGAATTGAAGTGGTGAAAGTTTTGTACCTAAGCGATGGAATAGAAGATAATCAATTGTTGGTAAGAAGCAAGTGTGGCTAGAGCAAGAGGTACGTAAGAGGAAGTAATATGCAGAGTCTCATGGACCAGGATTTTGGGGACTGGAAAGAATGTAATAGCTTCTTAGTCAGCAATTACCAGGTGATCATACTCTCAAAGCATGTATGTTATCAGTTGAATGCCAGACATGTAAACATAGAACCAATAAAGATTAACTTAATAAATATTAACTTAATTATATAGGACATCACATGACAATAAACCACTAAAGTTGATTTTACTTACAATACACCTACAGTGATTTCCAGTGTGTGAAATTTGAAGTGGTATTGAAAGGATGTTAAGAATCATTTAGACTAGAAATCATTATAGGGAAAAGGAGGCAGTCACATTATTGACTTAGTTTCCTTCATTTTTGTTAGTCAGTTTGGCTCTCCCATGCTCATCATTAATTGGAAACAAATAATCAAGTTTTGATTTTCAAAAATCGTAAATATTTGCGTAGTGAGAAAAAGAACATACAAGGTAAATTTCAGAGCTATGCAGCTAATGTTTTGGGAGTACTCATTGCAGAGTGTATCTATGTTCTACTAAGCTTCATTCATGTTTTGTAATTAATAATAATTGATTTTTAAAATGTCACTAAGTAAACACTAAATATTTTTATAATATACATGGTAGCTTTTAATTATGAGATTTTCTGCATGCTTCTGATTTCTTCATGTTCAAAAGTTAATAAGAAATAAGCAATTTATAGTTTTACTATACGCAGTCTAAAATGATTAGTATAAAAATAAAAATTATATTCCAGATATGATTAGAATTATTACATATAAATCACACAGAGCAAGTCTACCTACAACATTCTGACTTTAAAATGAAAGAATTTGTTTGCATATATGCAAATTACTTTAAAATAGGAATTGTTAATCTGAACTGCATCCATAGAAAAACAAGGATGGGCATATATCTCTTAAATGAAGACACTAAAGAGGATTGATTAGTAATGAGAAAAGGGTAATATGTGCCTTTATAATATTGGAAAGAAAGCTAGGCTGTGAAGGACATAATAGATTTCCACTTAGTTCTTCAAGAACTCTTAATCATAACTGCCACATTTTTCTTTTAATTGACTGTGTTTGAACTTTTAATCTTTCAGATCTAGAAATGACAGATAAAACCTAATTTTTCATTTTATCAAATAACTGAAGATTTTTAAATCTGATCTATTTTCTTCTGTTTCTTTGAATCTAACATAATGAATGAACTCACATATATTATTCAACTTTAAGTGACAAATTAATGGGTCTTTCTTCCTCCACATTAAAAAAAAATACTTCATTGCAAATCTCACACATCTGGTATTTTGAACTACAACCATTAGTTTATAACACAAGAGGTATTTTTTAAATGTCTAAGTTAAATATCAACATCAAACTTATGAAATTAACAATAATTTCATAAAAATAGATATCCTGCCAGTGTTCATTTGCAGAGTAAACTACAGAAAAGATTTGCTGATTATTTACCACTGGAATTGGTCAGCACATACATTTCCATAGATTGTCCAAGAATTGCACTTAGATGAAAAAAAAGTAATAATATTCAATTTCAATATTTTGAGGGTAAGAATATTTAGTGCACTATATTTCCAAGAGAATGAATTCTGTCTGTGGCTACCTTTCATTTTGCTACAATCACAGACATCAAAATGACTTCTCAATTCAATTATTTGTCAAGACTTACAATGTGATTAATCTCTAAATTTATCTTCTTTATAATTTATTTTTTCTTCATCCTTATGATAATTTGTCTTCAGTTACTTATGGGCCTTTTAAAGAACAGTTTTAGATAGATTTTTCAAATGACTGATGGTACAAATATGAATTAAATATTTGATATTCGATGGTTTATCATGTCATTAGTACTTTAAAATAACTTAGTGAGGATATGAAATATCTGTTCTAATATGTTTTGTCCAAAAACCTGGGTGTTGAGGATTTGTGAAATGAAAGTTGTTTTATTTTACATTATTTCACATGTATCTGATTTCTCAAATCACTTTTCCTATTTCCTTCACGTATTAATAATAGAAAGTGTTTTGAGCCAATTTTCCCTAGTATACAATATAAATTTTTATTTATATTTTCAAGTTTTGTTTATGGATTTCAGGAAAATAAAATTGAACTATTTATTTTTAAGACTTTTATAATCTGTTGTTAAATTTTCTTCTTTGGAGACTTTTTATGACATTTTAGAAAACTGCTTTCTATTACTCACATTTCTCATTTCATTGTAAACCTGCATTTATTACCTTTCACAATTTAATCTCTTTCTTTTTTTTCTCTATAGTTTATCTTCTGCTATTCAAAGTCATGTGTATTCATAATTGTGAACATTCTTACATACAATTACTCATTTCTGACATTTATTATTTTTACTGAATTTTGAAATATTTTAACCTGGTTTTTTTTCAAAGAGCAAAATCTTTTCTGAGGCTAACTTTAAATTGTATTTTTATAGCATAATTTTTATTAATATGTTTTATGTAATTTGAAAATATTTAAAGCTTTAATGTTCTTTCTTCTGGACAACATTGATTTTCTCTGTGGATTCTAGTCTGATTCTTATTTCAGGCTGGCTCTGAACTCAGCTCCAAACTCACAGCAATCCTCTTGCCTCTGCCTCCCAAGTGCTGGCATGAGCTACCACGCTGGCACTGTGGTATATGATACGGATTGTTGGTGGGTCTCCACGTGACCTTCAATGCCAAGTACTGTATGCAGTTACTTGGGATCGAACCCGGGTCTTTTATGTTTTCAACGCAGCCGCTGTTACCACTGAGCTAAATCCCCAGCCCTTCCTTTCTATTTTAAAGATCATTGAAAAATATTTGATTAATTCCATTTCTGTTGTTCTTTTTAAGTTAAAGTTACTTAGAGTTCAATTTGTTTTAAATTAAAATAATTCTCTGAAAATTATGAAAAGTGCTGGAATAACTTCTTATCTTAGTGTATTTTGAGATTACCCTTCCATTTCAGGGAAACAGTTAAAAATATATTGAGCTGTTTTGCTATTTCTTTGTCTCCTCCTCTATCCTTATGTATAATTTGTCTTTCACTTAACTCTGGCCTCACTCCTCAATCCCAGTTGAATCCCATTTGTAAAAAATTCTTTTTGATGTTGAATTTTGTCCTAAGAGAAAGCTTCTTAAATTATTATAAAATGTTGAACCCACACAGTCCCTAACCATTGTGAGTTTCTCACAATCCTTTTGCATTCATCTGAGGATTGTGGTCATAATTGCCATGTGTAGTGTTTGATGATTTTAGATTGTTCACACCATACTCTGTGAGGACTTGATGAGCTTTTATGGAATTTTCCTCTTCTCAGGGCACTGAGATGTCTTCTTTACTGACCCTGCTCTGGATCTGATCAAATGCAATGCATGCATATTTTGGGGGTTTTAGGCCTATTTTTCCATCTAATATTTTGTAGATAATGATGGATTTTTCACCTTATTATCTTCATTGCTACATTTCCTTTATGTGGCATCTCAATAATATTTGAAAATTATTTTCCTTCTGTACTTCCCTTATATAATTGTGCATTGAATGTGTTCTATTAGATAATGGATGAACGATTTTTGAATGACATAGTTGAAATAAAATCTTAGTGTATGACATAAATAGTATAATACTAAAGAATCACATAAAATCTTTTGCAGTTTTGAATGTATTCCATTTGTATCAGCATAAGAAATAAATATAACTGTAATGCAATCAGAGTCTAAAGAGTCTTAAGAAAAAAAATGTTTAAAAAACCATAGAAATAGAACAGCAATTAAAAGAGAAGAAGTCTAATTCAAGAACAGTTTCTTGAGATACAACTGTGGTGTCTGAATTAGTATGAACACGATGACAAATAATTAAATAATAAAATGTCAAAAATGCAACCTTTCAAACACCTAAAGTAGGAAAACTATGCAGTTATGTCAACTGGTGCAGAAGGAGCATTTGATAAAATGCAAGCCTATTTATGATCAAAACGCATGATAATCAAGGAAAGGAGGTCAAGTTCTTAAATTTGTTAAAGAATAATAATAAACAATCTACTGTTAGCAATATGCTTAGCGATGAAAATTTGTTTATTTTCCAATTTAAAATGAGGAAATGTTGTTCTCATTGAATGAGGAAAAGGTATGCTTTATGATCACTTGCTTATCATCAGACTAGAAGTTGTAGGTAGTGCTAATAAAAAAAGAATTTTAAAATCACTTGTATTGAGAAGGAAGAAATAGAACTGTCTGACTCTTACTTTATATGAATTTCTTCACAGAACCTCAAACGGATTTGAAGTTATACTCCTAGGAAATTAATTATTTTAAATAGAGCAATATCACAATATAGAAGATTTATACACAAAATTAAATTGCTTCTCTCTCTATAAAAATGAACAGCTATAATTTGAACTTAAAATACTGTAATCTCGGGCCGGGGAGTTAGCTCAGTGGTTCCGGCGCCTGTCTTGCAAGCACAAGGGCCCAGGTTCGATTCCCCGGTAACCACATAACAATACTGGGTGTGGAGACCCACACCCAGCAGCAACCAGTACCACATACCACAGTGCCGGGTGTGGTGGCTCACGCCTGTAATCCCAGCACTCGGGAGGCAGAGGCAGGAGGATTGTGATGTGAGTTTGAGGCTGAGCTCAGGGCCAGCCTGAACCACAAA
>PVIR01006505.1:0-65634 GCA_004026965.1 Petromus typicus
GAAATGCTCAACATCATTAGTCATTCAAGAGATGCAGATGAAAACAACATTGAGATTTCATCTCACTCCACATAGAATGGCTGCCATTTCAGAATCAGCCAACGGCAAATGTTGGCGAGGCTGCGGAGAAGAAGGAACCCTTCTCCACTGTTGGTGGGACTGTAGACTCGTACAACCCCTGTGGAGATCAGTTTGGAGAGTCCTCAAAAAGCTAGGATTGATGGTCCCATTTGACCCGGCCATTGCCCTGCTAGGTATATACACAAAAGAATTAAAAGACTCATATCACAGTGACATATGTGCACCCATGTTTATAGCAGCCCAATTTGTGATTGCTACTCCTTGGAAACAACCCAAATGTCCATCAACTGGAGACTGGATAAAAAAGCTGTGGTTCTTCTGCAGAACGGAGTACTACTGTGCCATAAAAAATGATAAGTTTGAATCATTTCTACTTAAATGGACATACCTTGAGGATATCTTCATAAGTGAAATAAAGAGGGCACAGATAGGCACATATCACATCTTTTCTCTGGTATGAGAAAATGAAGATGTAAATGAGTCCTAGCATTGTATGTTATATATTGTGAAACAGAAGATGCTCAATGTAAAATAAGGTGAAAGGGGACAATGTTGAGATTGTAACAAAAAAGTAAGGAAACAAATTTTATGTATATGGGGGGTGGTAGGGTGGTTAGGGCTATGGGAAAAAATGAGAATTAAGTTGTGTCTTATACTAGTACAAATCCCCATTATGGAGTGCAATCATGATGTGTATATTTAATGTACCAATAAAGATTTAAAAAAAGTTGTTATCAAAATTTGGTTCAAATATTTATGAAAGACATTGATGATGTCAGTCCTAAAACTTTCTCTACACCTGGAAAACCATTTATTTATAACTATATAATAATTACTATATATTTAAATATACACAAATCATGATCTACTCTTCTAAAGATAGTGGCTAATCCTAAGGAAAAAAATAACTACCTTTACTAACATCACCAGTTAAAAATTTTAACTTATAGTTTATATGATAAATCATGTTTTAACTTTCTTAATACATAAAAGTTAACCAATATTAGCTGAATAAAGTACAAGGAAAATATTCTCTAATTTTATGCTCTAGTTGCTATTCTCATGTATCGCTAGAAGAGTGAAACCAGAAGTACCACATTCACAAAGTGTGTCTTTCTTAGAATGAAATAATTTTGGAGTTGTACTAAAGAATATTCAATCAATTCCCAGTTTACATGGCTTCAAAATAGTAGGTCTGCAGTCATTTTAACAATCTAGGAAATTTGAGGTTTTGCATTATTGAAAATATAACTTCAAATTGTTTCATATATGATTGGTTTCAAAAAAGTTAATAAGATAACATCATTTAACTAATATAACTTAAAGCCTCTATGAAGTCTTAAGGCTACTTAACACGTCACTTAGTGAACTTCAAAATGTTATAATTCTACAGGATTAAATACCAGTAAATACTAACAGTACATTCTTAAAAGGGCTTTAAGCAGTTACCTGTTGACCATCAGATAAGCAGTATTACTTCAGTTTTTCTCCAGTGCACTAGAACATTGTATATTTATAGAGCAATTGAATGTGAATGCTTTTGTCAATTAATGTACTAGCAGGATATCTTCACTGAATGTTTTGGAACAAGTAATTATAACTGTTACCAAAATGAGACATAATTCCTGTAGGTAAAAAGCGGGAAGATGAAGCAATGTGAAATGCAGTCGGCCAAAGCCTCATATAAGGAATAGATGTGTTTTCAGATATTTGAATCAGAGGATTGATTTGATGTGGCCGTCAGATCTTACCTGAAAACTTTAACCACCAGAAACCCTCAGAAAACACTTCTCTGTGAATGCTGAAGTAGTACTATAACCAGAGTCTGGAGAAATATAAGTGAGATAGAATGCTACAATGAAGCTGAAATTTACATCTAGGCAGATATAAGTAAGAGTGTCACTAGGACTGTTGACTTGTGAACTATCTATGATGCACAGATTTTTGTTTTACTTAAGTACCAATCGCTCATGCACTGAAATCATATTCTACAAAAATATATCGGAAAGTGTTGTGAAACTAACGAGATATAACACATAAAATGATTAGTCATATTATAGTTTAATTATTCATAGGTACATCAAGACTTGGGGGTTCGAGAGTGAATTTTGTAGGTATTTATTATATAAGTAGCACCCTTTAACCGCTCAGCAGATTTTCGTCTAGTGAAAACCCTTCCGTGTACTAACCCCTCTGCTCTACGGTACAAGCCATATTAAAATAAAGACGTGTTTTGGTGTTCTTATAAAAATTATGCATTTAAATTTTTGTGATTTAATATATAAACTGCAGCATTTTTCTTGTAAAAAGTGTGTTACCCTTTTTATTCTATAATGGCATCCAAATATCTAAGCCACATATTTTTAGTGCATGTATGAGAAACATTACTTGGCATACAGTATAAACCAGGGCTCTTTGAACATAGTCTACCAGGGTTATTTCTCATGAAACAAGACATAATCATATTCATGACATATTAGTCTTTGAGTAGAGGTTGGAATTATTAGCTATTGTAGATGTTTAAGCATAAGTATGTGGACTGTGCAATACTGTATTCTAGTTAATAAGGAGAAAATTTCTATTTAACCACAAAACATCTTTAAAATATTGTCCTCAACCCACTCAAGCACCACTCCATTCACCTGTATTTACTGCAAAACTGGTGTTACAATTGCTGTACTATGCAGACTTTAAACGTGTATGTCACAACTATTTCCTAGTTTATTCTCACCTTGCCCTCCCAACAAGCAACAAGATAGTATCTGTCTCCCTGAGATACTCTATCATTCAGTCAGCCATTTATTTTATTATCCAAGATACATGTGTCCATTTTTTAAAAAGTGCAAAAGAATAAATTCAGATTATTTGGCTTCCTTGGATCAATTCATTCTGATAAGCCTTTAATTCTTCATCTTTTCTGTTGTTTCTGTTGTTACACAATATTGTATAACTATTAATTTTATTTTTCAGTTTCTATTATTGTGTTCTTGGCTTGTTTTCTATTTCTTTTTTATGTATATTTTCTTGCTTTCAAGTGATTTTACACACAAATATACAAGATTCCAACTCATGCTAATATCAACTGTATTTTAATACTCTTAAGCACAAATTTCACCTTACTGTTTAATGGATCATTTCTGAATTTCTTACCAAAGTACATAAATAAATTTAACCTCATAATTGGCATGGTGACTTAAACCTGGAATCCCAGTACTCAGAAAGCAGAGACAGGAAGATTTCTGCAATTATGAGTCCAGCTTGGGATTCATACTTAGTTCAAGGCCAGCCTGAACTGCATAGTAAGACTTTGACTCTAAAATAAATAAAATAAAATAAACTTAGAAAATAAATTAAACCTTGAGATCCACTTGTGAAATCACAGTCACTTTAATCCATATATAAAGAGCTATCACTTCTTCATATGGTTTTGGCTCATTATGTCATGACACATACTTGTTTGCTATGCTAGGCCAAAATAAGGAATACTCAATAAATATTCAGGGGAATTCGAATTTATTTGGTAAACTATTTTAGTAAATTTCATAGTATATTTGTCTTCTCAATATGATAGTTGAAGACTGATTGTATGTAAGGTCCTAAAAAGAACAAGTAAAAATGAAAGCTTTATAGTTTAAATATTTAAGTTATATATGCACACCAAAATGTACCACTCACATATATACAAAAGAATAATTTTGACAATTACATTCAATACTGTCAGAAATATTTCAGATTCTGATATACATTACCCAAAAATTTAATAAAAAATAAGCTTAGTAATAATAAACCCATTGAGCACCTCTTCATTCCATATATATTTCTTCTTATAAAAGAATTACATAGGTGCTTTAATTCTAAAACCAAGGCATCCTCTACAACGTAAGGATGAAATGCATAAATCAGTGATCTGACAAATGCTGAATTGCCAGCAGAATATCACTGATGAATTCAGATATGTCAATAAATATATCAATTTGTTTTCTTTCGTATTTTATTCATTTTAGCAATCATAAGTAGATAAATATTCAGGCTGGTGGTCAAGTTTCAATTCCCTGGCTGCCAGCTAGCTGTAGGATCTTGGAGAAATCATTTAAGTTCTCTAAATTTGAATTTTCTCCTCTCTTTTGTGGCAACTACCTTGTTCTCACAGTTTGAGGATCAATAAAATTAAGTATGAAATAAAGAAATAAAAAAGATCTTCATAAATGTTAATTTAGGATTCACAATACCACCCTTTTCAGTACTGTAGAACTTCACCAAACTCACTTATATTTATATAGCTATGTACATAAGTAAAAATTAATGAAACTATGGTCACTCCTTGGGCCTTTGCCCAGCCCCATTGCCTGAATCCAAAGTTTGTCTCAGTTAAAGAATAAATACCTTTGAATATGTACCATGTATCACCCAATATGATTAAAATTGAAAAGTAATATTTTCCACTATTGCACAGGTTCTAGTACAATATGAACTGATAAAAAATATTCTAAGTAAAATAAGTGCTAAAATAATCTTGTAGTATTTGAGGCGTTTCAGGCTGGATAGGGTGGCTTTTGACTTAGGTCTTGTGATTAGAATTGTTTCTAAAAATGAAAACTGTGTTGACTTGCTAGTACCTAGATTTATTGATTTATTTATTTTAAATCAGGGATTGCATTTAGGACTGAGGGAAACACCAGAACCGCTGAGTTAAATCCTCAGCCTCTAACTATATTTATTTTGATGACCAGCCTGTAAAGAAGATATTCCAGACAAAAAATATAGGAGGGTCACAGGCACAGAAGTACATGCACGTACATAGTGGATGTCAACCGCAAGCATCTCCTTATGTATAAGTAAATGTGAAACAAGACAACTCAGAAATAAGACTAGAAAGGAAGAGAAATAGAAAGTCATTGAAGCCATTGTGCCAATCTTTTGTTCTCTGTAGAGTGGAGAAAAAGTAAATGCACAGTCTGCTCAGATTTGAGCTGGATGCCTATGTTAGCAGTGCAAGTATAGGAAAATGGACCAAGCTTGGAATGAGAAAATGAAAAATGGAACTATCATGATTTAAGGTGTGATTCCTTGATTGATCACCTAGATTTATTTATATCCAAATTTGAACAAGTTTCTAGCATGTATATATAGGACACAATTTATCTAAACTCTAAAAGAATTAGCTTACTGATTTTCCATACGCATATAATGTTAATATTTTCAAGTCTGTGGAACCTACAAAGTATAAATATATTACAATATTGCAATACTGGACCCAAACTCCTTAGTGCCTACTAGGTAACCACTATTATTATTTGTATTATTGATTTTAAACCTTTACAGAGGATGTTGACTCACTAAATGATCACAGCAGTTTAGATGAAATTGGATAAAGCTCAAAATAGAACAAGGGGAAGGAAATATCTAGATCTTGGTGTCTAGCACATAGTAAAATTTAAATATGCTGAGGAATGAGTAATAGATATAGAAATAGGTGTATGAAAGAATAAAGCATAGCTATAAATATAGAATTTAAGTAATTTGTTTAAACTGAAAATAGTTACAGAACTTTGATAAGGTAGAAATGGTATTTTTTCTACAGTGGATTGAATTTTTTATTAATTAATTGATTTTATTGGTCCATTTTATAAATACATCATGACCACAACCAACACTGAAAATTTGTACCAGTATATGACATGACTTAATTCTTATTTTTCTCATTCATCTGCCCACCCTCCATCCCATATATATGTAAGATTTGTTTCCTTTTTTAAGCCATCACATTTTTCCCCATGTTATATATCCCCAACCCTCTCTACCATTTGAATATTTTCTACTTCACAGAGGACTAAATAATTTTGTCAGTATTTGAAAGCTATGGTCTAATTCTGTTTAATGTAACTAGGTTAAACTTTAAAAGGTATAAAGCTGAAGTTAAATAGAATACATATATCCAGTATAATAGATTTCAGATGCAGTTAAATCAATAAAATTAGAGAAAGGTTTGTGATTATTTGATCAAACTTTTGTTTTGGGATCTGAATGACACAGTGACTCATAGTAGAAAGCTGGCATAGGAGCAGCAGGTGGAATGGGGAAGTTGCACCAATTTACCAACAAGGTATTTCCCTGTGCGAATTTACTGTACCTTCAATTGGGTCTCAAAAATGTTATTTTTTTAAGATAAAAAATATTTTACTCAAAAGAAGATATACAAATAGTCAACAAACAGAGAAATAGTTGTTCACCACTCATAGGCATTGGAGAAATGCATTTCAAAATTACATTGATATATTTTGCCCAGTAATGATTATTTTTAAAAAGTCCTAAGCCTTTGTATGGATATAGAGAAAAGTGAATCTTTGAAAACTTTCAGCACGCATATAAATCAGTTCACATGCTATGAGAAAGACTAGGGATATTCCTTAAAATATTAAAAATAGAACTATGATATAATTCACCAAGCCAGCTACTGGATATATATGTCCAAACAATATTAAGTTGGTGTATTGACGAGACACCAGTATCCCCAAGTTCATTGGTACTCACAATAACCAGAGTATCAACTAATCTAAGTGCCCATTAGATAAAGAAAATATGAATAGATTAGAAAATTTGGAAACTACTTTAGATACACCGAGCCACCTCATCTTTGACAAAGGAGCCAAAAATCCTCAATGGAGGAAAGATAGCCTCTTTAACAAATGGTGCTGGAAAAACTGGACTTTAACCTGCCAAAGACTCAAACTAGACCTAGCTCTTTCACTGTGTACCAAGCTAAAACCAAAGTGGATAAGATACCTAAATATTAAAACAGACACTCTGAACCTGCTGCAAAACAGATTAGGTAAAACTCTTGAGGACGCTGGCTTAGGGAAAGACTTCATGAACAAAACCTCTATAGCACAGGAATTGGCAGAAGAAATCAGCAAATGAGACCTCATTCTTTTAAAAAGCTTCTGCACAGCAAAGGAAACCACCAACAGAGCCAAAATGCAACCAACAATGTGGGAAATAATCTTTACCAGCTGTTCCTCAGACAAAGGGTTACTATCTAGAATACATAAAGAGTTTAAAAAATATCAGCCCACCCAAATTTAAAGGCCCAATTCAAAGATGGGCATCTGAAATGAATAGATACTTTTCAGGTGAAGAAGTAAGAGCAGCTAAAAAGTATATGAAGAAATGCTCAACATCATTAGTCATTTGAAAGATGCAGATGAAAACTCTACTGAGATTTCATCTCACTCCACGAAGAATGGCTGCCATGTCAGAATTAGCCAGCAACAAATGTTGGTGAGGCTGTGGAGAAAAGGGAATCCTTCTCCACTGATGGTGGGAATGTAGACTCGTACACTCTCTGTGGAGATCAGTGTGGAGAATCCTCAAAGAACTAGGATTGGAGGTCCCATTTGACCCAGCTATCGCTCTGCTAGGCATCTACATGAAGGAATTAAAAGAGTCATTTCACAGCGACATATATTCACCTGTGTTTATAGCAGCTCAGTTTGTGATTGCTAAGTCTTAGAAACAAACCAAATGTCCATCCACTGGAGAGTGGATAAAGAAGATGTGGTTATTTTATAGAATGGAGTATTATTCTGCCATTAAAAAATGATAAGAGTGAGTCATTCATACTCAAATGGATGTACCTTGAGGATGTCTTCATAAACAAAATAAGCAGGCCACAGATGTGTAATTATCATATCTTTTCTGTGGTATGAGAAAATGAAGTTTTAAATGAGTTGTAATATGTATAATTGATATTGTGAATTAGAAAATATTTAAGAGGAAAGAGTGTAAGTGTAAATAACGAGGGGGGAACGAACTTGGTAATAATAAAAGAAAAAAGAAAACAAAGACTGTGTATATAGCGGCGGTGGGAGGTAGAGCGGGGGGAAAGGGAAAAAAATGAGAATCAAGTCATGTCGTATTGTGGTACAAACCCTGTTGAATGCGATTTTGATGTGTATTCATAATGTACCAATAAAGATAATTTAAAAAAAATGTGATACAGATACCTACTATTCACCCATTAAAAAATGAAATTGTGTTATTTACAAGTTGGAGATCATTATGTTAAGAGAATGAGGAAGACACAGAAAGGCCAATACCACACGATGTGACAAAAAAGTGTTGGAACAAAAAAAAGTTGGTAACATGGGAGTTCACAGTGGAAGGGAAATTTTCACAGGTGAGGGAGTACAGAAAGGAAGGAGTAAGGGGAGAGATTGAACAGTAGTTAGGGTTAAATGGAGTAAGAAGTTCTGTCGTTCCTATTAGGGTGATTACAGTCTAAATAATGATATGTACTCTGCATTTTTTGAGAGATGGGTAAAAAGGATTCTGAATGTTGATAACATATAAAATTGGCATAGTTTGTGGAGAAGGATATGTTAAAGCAGACATAAAACTACATGACGGATACTTGTATTAAAATACCTAGTGGTGCTCTATAATATGTGTGATTATTGTTTTAACAGTTAAACTTGATGTATGTTAACAACTATATTTTTACGAGTAATTCCAATATTCTGGGTACTTTTACTGTCACTTCTTTCACAAATCAAATTTTGAATACACTTATTATATGTATTCTCAATGTAGTGAAATGTTATAACTTTGAAAATATTACAGGAATTTACCACTTTAAAGCAATAGTAAGTGGAAATGAGATGCTATGTTCTTTAATTTATGTTCTGTTTAATTCAGTTGAGATGATATCTCTCACTGCAAAAGTTTAAAGGCTTAGGCTCAGAATTCAAAGATGGCTCAAAATATCCAAAGTGATATTTTAATCTGTGATATTAAAAGAAGCAAGAACAAAAAATAATCATTTTAATAGATGCATAAAAAATCCTTTGACACAATCCAACATCCATTCATTATAAAAACCCTGAAGAAAATAGGTACATAATGACCTTATTTAAATTTGGCAAAAGCCATTTATAATAACATTATTGTTAACATTAAATAGCGGAGAGCTGAAAGACTTTGCTCTAAAATCAAGAAGAAAAAAGTGTCCACTAGTACCATTTTTGTTCAAAACATTCCTTGAATCATTAGCCACAGTAATAAAGCAAAAGGAATAAAAAGAGTGCTTATTGGAAAGAATGAAATAAATATATTACTATTACTTGCAGATAACATGACTCTCAAGGCCCAAAAATTTCCATCAAATAGTTCTAGAACTAGTAATCAAATTGAACAAGTAACACAATACAAAATTAACACAGAAAAATCAATAGTTTCTGCTTATTAAAATTAATTCATTAAAAAAGGAATTAAGAAACCAGTGTCACTTGTAGCAAGATCAAGAAAAATACTTTAGCTGTTAACCTATTCTAGAAAGAGAAAGACCTTTATAATTGAAACAATGTATTTTGAAAAAGAAGATTGAAGAAGATATCAGATAATGGAAAGATAGTTCCTTTGCTAAGATAAGCAGAACAAATATAGTCAAAAAATTCAGACTTCCACAGCTGGTACTATATAGACTTAATACAATCTCAGTCAAAATACCAACAGCTTTCTTCACAAAACCAGAGAAAGCAATACTAAAATTCATGTGGAATCAGAAGAGACTCTGAATAAGAAAATAATCTTGGATAACAAAAGCAAGGTAGTAAGCATCAAAATTCTAGATCTGAAGTAATATTACAAAGTTACAGTGATTAAAAACATCGTGGTATGGACTTAAAAACAGGGATAAAATAAAATTTGTTTTTTTTTAAAAAAAAAGTATGTGGATTAGTGGGTCAGAATAGAGGAATAAAAAAACTCTCCTGCGTTCAACGATTTTTCAGAGGCTAAGAGAGACTCTGAAGGAAAGAAAACCTCATTAATCAATAGTGCTGAGAAAATTAACTATCTGCATGAAGATACTGAGTCTAGATGCAAATATCTTGCTACATACTAAGATGGAATCAAAATGGATCAAAAATCAAAATGTTAAAACACCAACACAACACTCTGAAATGTAAAATAAGTAAAATTGTTGAAAACATTAAGTATAGGCAAAGATTTTTATGCACAGAATTCCAAAAGCACAAGAAATGGTACTAAGAATCAATGAATGAGACCATCTTAAATTAAAAAGTTTCTACACAACAGAGGAAAAAATTAACAAAGTGAAGAAACAACCTACAGGATGTCAAAAAGAAAATTGGCAACTATTCCTCAGACCAGTGACTAACAGCTAGAATAAAGAAGAGCTTAAAAAATTAGATTTTTTTTCCAAATAAAAGATAGTCAAAAATACATTCTTGTCAGAGGTAAACACTTCACACAAGAATAAATGCTAATGAGCAATAACTACACTGTAAAACATTGAACATTTTTGATATTTAGAAAAATAGAAATTAAGGTAACTGACATTCTATTTTATTTCAGAAAGAAGAGCAATCATCAGGATATAAACTGATAACAAATACTTGAGTGGCTGTAGGGAAAGAGGAGCTTTTGTACATTATTCGTGCGCATGAACTCTCATACAAATATTATCGAAATCACTATAGAAACTCCTCAAAACATTAAATTCCATTTGTCCCAGTTATTCTTGATATCTTCTCAAAAGTTAAAGATGCCATATTATATTAATACATGTACACTCCTTTTAAAACACCATTAGTCATAATAGCTAAATTTTAGAAGCAGCCTATATTTCCGTTAACAGATGAATATATTAAAATATGTCATTTATACACAATAGAGTATTACTTTGGATAAAAAAAGGACAAATGTGAGCAATTTGTATGAGAATTGATGCACCTTGAAAGCATAATGCTAAGTAAAATAAATCAGACCCCCAAGCTGACATATCACATAGTTTCTTTTATAGGGAGACCTAAAATACAAATAAAGAGCCAAATAAAAGATAGGTAATACAAAGCAGGAATATAGATCAATTTGAAGTGAGAAAAGGATCAAGAGACAGAAGGGAGGGAAAGAAGATGAAACCAGAATTGAGATGTGCTGTATATGTATATCTACTCCTCACAAAGAATGTAATCTGCATATAATGCAAAATGTACTAGTAAACAAATAAAATACAGTGAATCCTTGACTCCGTTGGTTCATGAGGGCTGGGTGTAACTCCAATTGATCAATTGAAAATTCCTCAGCCTTCAAAGTCTCTCTTCCATACACAGGCAGATTTCAGTGTCCTTAGAGAATCTTTGGCTCAGGATTTCTCAATTAACTCCTCACATGAAAGGATGTTGAATGTCCCTTCCAGAAGTCTAAGGATTAAATTTGCACCTGACAGTCTCTGGAAGCACAAGTAGCCAGTACTAGTTCATAACTCAAAATTCTCCTTTCATAATTAAAACCAAAATTCAGGTCCTAATCCAAGTCATTCATATGTCACTCCAGTTATAACACAAAGCCCACTGTAAGTTAAAAAAAAAAATAGAACTCTGCAGACCTGTGCATCTGAGTCTAGCTAGTGTAAGCACTCTATAAATTATAAATTCATTAGTAAAGTCAAATTATAAAGCTAGAGGAATAGAAAGTTTAAAATAATTTCACATACAGAGACTGTGAAACTGTTTCTAAACACTTGAGATCTTTTTTGGGTCTAGATGCAGTACAATTTCAGCAAAGAAAGGGGAGGTTAGCATAGTAAAACCTCAAATAGGATGGAATAAAATTGGACATAAAGTTCAAGAATTAGTGACGTTAAAATTGGTGAAGAATAGCTTGAAAGGGGCCAGGGAGTTAGCTCAGTGGTTCCGGTACCTGTCTTGCAAGTGCAAGGACCCGGGTTCGATCCCCGGTAACCACACAGCATACTGAGTGTGGAGACTCACACCCAGCAGCAACCAGTACCGCATACCACATGAAAGGCAAACTGCTAATATACAAATATTGAGCTGTCTTTAACCTTTAAAACCTATGCTAGAAAAATAGGAGTTTTGCTTCATTCACAGAAAAGAGAAGGAAGGTCTGATCTCTTTTGAACTTTAGTAAAAAAGCTTTCCTCTATTTTTATTATAAATTTATTGTGAGTTTTATTACAATGGAAAGTTGTCTATCAAACAGCACACACACACAAACACACACATACACACACACACAAGGAGCTTGGTTAAAAGAGATGTTTTATAGCGTAGAGTCATTGCTGAACCTTTCAAATCTGTTTTAAATTTAAATGAAGAATTTTTACCATAGGAAAAAAATACGAGGCATGACATTACCTTGAAAGATTCTCTCCTGGAGAGTTACAGTTTGCAGTATCATATTGTAATGATACCAGCACTTTTATTCTTGCTCTGTAAATATATTGGAAGGCAAGTAACTTAGAGTAGAGTAGTATAGAGATAGCCATGCATTGTGGCCAATTTTTCTTGTTTCTTTTCAACACTTGCATAATTATTATTAGTAGAAAAATAAATTATTTACCTTTCACATCTAATTGAAAAAGACCATTATATATTGTTAGAGAAGCATCATCTTATAGGAACAAATGAAAAATGTATATATGCATGTAAATGCATATTAATATATAAATAGTGTATAATGTATATGAAATTAATATATATTTAGAAGTGTAACTTTATCTTTTATTTTATTGCTAAAAATAGTCTATTTCCTGAATTTCCTATGAAACATTTTCAGAGTGATCCTTCTGATTAGAGTGGAACTAGAATCTTGTTTTTTTTTTTTTTTTAGGTTTTTTTTGAGACAGGGTCTCACTTTGTAGTTCAGGCTGGCCCTGAGCTCACCCTCAAACTCACAGCAATCCTCTTGCCTCTGCCTCCCGAGTGCTGGGATTACAGGCATGAGCCACCATGCCCGGCACTGTGGTATGTGGTACTGGTTGCTGCTGGGGTGAGTCTCCATGCCCAGTATGGTATATGGTTATCGGGGGATTGAACCCGGGTCCTTGTGCTTGCAAGACAGGCACTGGAACCACTGAGCTAAATCCCTGGCCCAGAGTGGAACTAGAATCTTAGTTCAACACAGCAAATGAATTTCATCTTCATGGTCCTAGAACAAACTTTGAACTATTGAATAAAGTAAATTTGTGTTAAATCAATATTTCCACCCAACTAAGTAGATATAAAAATAAAATAACCCTGTTAAATATGTATCTATAGGTGATTTTGTTTCATGTTTTCTCTTTTTTTCCTGGTTGTATGAAAATAAAGTAGCTCTTTTTTCCCCCCAAGGGGGGAGGAGACAAAAAAAAGTATATTGAAGCCAAAAGCCTTATTTTCTGTGAAAATTGCAAATGTTTGCCTGGAGCAAATATGTGAAAATTTGCAATTTGTTGTAGGTGTGGAATTTTGCTATTTTTCACAGTGAAGGAACTGTTCTGTGTAGTTTGCTTTTTTCCTCCTTAAATGTGTGAATTCTCAGAGAAATTCTGAGATTTACGCATTTTGATGCCAAAGATGGTAAGGTGAACAATTACTTTCAACAATAACTCTGAATTCAGCTATATAACTCAATGAAATACCAACCTAAAAATTTAAAAGGTTAAGAGGAATCTCAATTTGAGTTGATATTTCATCAAGTACACTGTTTTGTAGTAATTCAGCAGTGCACTGATACTAGAATAAAAGATATGGGGAGCACTTACACGCAGAATAATTCAAGCTCATATGACTAATGAAGAATTAAAGTCTTGATGTCAATATTTCATATGTAAAGTTAGATTCCAAAATAAAAAATCAAGAATCAATTCACTAAGCAAAATTATTTAAAATTTACCAAATTATATGATGATAAAAATTCTAGTTATTTAATTATATTATGCACTGTTTCACTTAGAACTGAAGTCTTGCTAGTTTTCCAAGTGTATAAGTTTAACTGTCAGGAACTGCAGATAACTCATTCAGATTTAAAACTTACTCACTGGGATTTACTTGCTTACACTTGAGGATGTCTGCCCCGCCCTGTGGGATCAACTACTGGGATTATTTAGGACATCTGCCCGCCCTGTAAGATTTTAAACTATGAGGATTACTGCACTAGGATTATTGGCCTTAAGACTTACTGGGACTTACTGGCATTTAAGGATGTCTGCCCTGCTCTATGTAATTTTCAACTGCAGAGATTATTGTGGGACCTCCTTGTTTTATGCACGCTAGGATTGTGGGTTGCAGGCTTGGTACCAAATAAAGGCACTTGAGTTCGGGTTATAGCTTCTTCTGTTCCCACTTGTGCTGTGGCTGTTTTTGGCCTTTGGCTGCTGCTGCTCAGAGTAGCAAGAGTTGAGCCCAGGTTCAGTCTTGTTCTCAAGGTTCTGACTTTGGTGTTTGTTGGTTGTTAATTCTTTAACTGTGGGTCTATCAGGGGACTGGAGTTAGCCACAAGGATTCTGGCTGTGTCCCCTTCCCTGGAATCCCACAGTTAATTAATTGTCCAGGGAAGTGAAATAAAGCAAAAATGACTTTTTGAAATACATATTTGTTCATTGGCTTCATTCTCTATCATACAGGTCAAATGAACAAATTCATGGAACCTCAAGTGTGGGAGAATGTGTATGCTAATGAGATGACAGAAGGCTGAATGTTTTCAGCAGCTTCAGGATAAGTACTGGCCTCAGGAAAGATCAGTGATGGAGGTTCAGATGTTCAGCTCTAAGCTCCATCCTTCTGGGAAGAGAAATGGATTAATGTTTGTGTTGTTCACACATCATCAGCCATTTTATCCATTGTGATTGCTCAGTGAAACTTCCATAGAATCCTTAGAATATCTGGTCCTTCAGGATCTGCATAGTACTCTTAGTTTCTAGTCATAGTTTCTAGTCCACCACTATGAACATCCACACATTCCTAGAGGTTGGTTTGCTGTGCATGGTATACAAGTTTCCCATGTCTTATGCTATGCATGCCTTCCATTTTCTTCTTTATCTGTATAATCTGTAAATGTTTCATAATACACATGCAAGTATCGAGTCAAATGTTTCCTTGAGTTGTTTGAGAGATTTTGAAAATTCACTGAACATAAGAATGGGGTGCAGATACTCCATTTTATAATACTTGGTCAGAAGCCTGGGTTCTAATCTGTCCATATGACTGGCATCTGTAAGTGGGAGGTTGTCTTGTAAATAAGCCTTCCTCACTGAGTTGAAATAAAGGACTCTGAAATGATGAATTGATGAAATAATGAGCGGGAGACACAGAATTAATTTGAACTAGCTTTGTGGTACTTTTGGGTGATGTCTGTCCAAATGAGCCACAGAGAATGAAGCCTGAGCCAACTGTCCCATCCTTCTCCTCCTTTATGTGAAAAGCAATTTCTGGTCCATTTTTCACATAGTCAGAGAAACCTGCCTTTTAAACTATAAAATTATAAATAGCTCCTTTAAGATATAATGTTTTAATAGATTTGCAACGGCTCTCTTTTTCTATTTTAACAAGTGCCTAATTCAAGCCAGTATGTTTTTTTGAGGTAAAGGGATTCTCTAATGTACAGGGAAGAAGACTAGATAACCATTTTCACAGTTATCCAATTAATATACTCAACCAATATGTGATATAATGAACAATAAAGCATTTTTGTGCTTTAGAATAAGACTGTAAAAAGCTAGGCTATTGTTGAATTTGGGTATAGTCACAGCTTTAAAATTTCCAGTCTGAAAATCACTAGGACCTGAGCAATGTCATAGTCTAGTATTTGTCTCTCTAATCTTCCTTTGAATGGCACATAGTGTTATTTTTATTTTCTTTTGTTATACTAACCTTCAGAGCTTTTCTTAGCTAACACCTCAACATGGGCACCTGCCTTTTCTCATGCATTTTGGCATCCTGCAATATGTATTTGTCCTTCTATAGGGCTAGAGAAAAAAATGCAATGTTGAATGATTCTCAGCATATGTGCAAGGGTAAAACTTGGCAGAGATGCACAAGAGGAATCATTCATTTGGAAATGCACTACTGATTTCTTTCTCTTAAAATAGCAGTCTAATAGAAAACAACTGAAAACTCAAAGTGAATTTTAAGATTTATAAAGCTAAATTAACTACAGTGTAAGTTAATACTAATAAAACAGTGTAAAAATAGTCTTTCCCTTAAGAAAACAAAACATCACAATTACAGGTTTATTATTATATTTTTCACTGTGAAGAATACTTCTGAAGTTTAAATCTTTAGTGAATTTCATCTACACATTCCTCTTTCAGCTAAGCTTTCTATTTGCCAATAAGCACCAAGGAATGTCTCCTGTGTGCACACCATATTGCTGCCCCTTTTTTCTTCTCTGCCCAATTAGCTTTATAGGCCTTAGCTATCACCAGCCTAACTACCTTGGAGCCCCCAGATGAAAAGTCCTTACCCTAGGCTGTTTCTATTCATCAGAAATCGAGCAAAACTTAGGTTTGAATAGTCTCCTATGAAACACCTCCCACTCAACTGATTTGTGGTCCCTAATGAACCATAAGCTGATGGACAATTATTCATTTGGTTGAAGCCCATGGAACATTTAAAGGGTACTCGGGATCTCACAAGGTTACATGTGTGCATTTCATTTAAGTTTAGATACACGTTTTTGACAGGAGCAAGAAATATAACGAGACTTATATGGAATCACCGTGAAAGGGCAGAACAGACTTGAAATCTCAAGTTCTCTGTGATTGGTGTCTGTATAAAACAAAAATAATAAGGGTGACGATTTCTACATATAGAAAAACAACACCGAGTTGCATTAAAGTGAAACTTTCCAGTTTTAAATGACGACTGTGGTATATTAAAACTAGGAAGAAACTGCACATTTAAGACCTTAATCAGGATGCTTTTTCTTTAAACTTTACAAAAGGCTTCGACTCATACTTCCACTAAAATGTGAACATCAAAAATAAAACACTGCAGAAGAGCATTTTTTCTTAAAATAAATCAGAACAAGTATCTAGCTAGGTAAATTAGTGATTTAAAAAATTCCAATTAAGCTTAACAAACATATCTTGGTTCTCTTTCCAGTAAGTACCTCTTAAATGCCTCTCTACAATTCATTATCAAGTAACTAGATGATCAGAAATCTTTCTATGACAGGGGGATGAATGTTCACTGACTGAAGACATAGACAGGAAAATGTAATGTACTGCATGACTTTAGCACCATCTAATTTATCATTTCTGTAGGTCTAAAATGAGATAAACACTCATCAGAACCAGAGGTAGCACCTCCTAAATATGTAGCAGAATCTCATACAGCATCCCAGGTGGGCACTGGACATGAATCGTGTCCAGGAACAGCACACACAAATGACTGCAGACATGTGCATAGTCTGGTCAACAGATTATACAAATACTTTTGTTATCATTATCAGTGGTGGGAATTTTTTCAAATTTGGAGATATTAGGGTATTAATTTGTAAAATTAGTTTGTCAGGCTATTGTACAAAGAATCACTTCCCTGTAATATATTTACTAAAATTATATTTTTACTAGTAGATAAATTGGTCAGCACACCTGACTTGACTGAAACCTCTCTCAGCCCTACTCTTTACAATAATAAAATGGCAGCAGTAAGTAACCCTGGATATCACAGTGGTAATTAGCTATAACAAAGATGGGAGAGCTGCTTGGAGCACTCACTTGTAATCCCAGCACTCTAAGAAACTGAGGCAGGATGATCACAAATTGAAGACTAGCCTGGGTAATTCACTGACACAGCAGTGAATTTCAAAATTTAAAAAAAGTTAAAAAGCCCTGGGAATGTAGCTCAGTGGGAAGTTCTTGGGTTGTCCAGAAACGTGGTGACAGAAGAAAAGGAAAAAGAGAGGACAGGAAACTCGGAGCAAGACAATAAAAAGAGCCTGAGAGAGGATAGTCCTATTCACATTTATGTTCTTGCATGCCATTGGGCTTAGTCTATGGAATAAGAACAAAATCTAACTCTAAAACGAAGTAAATTCTTTGATAAATGTATAAAAACCCTCTTTCAGAAAGATCCACACAATGACACTAGTCATTCTCTGGTTTGACTAGTTAGGAACTATGTTAATGCAAAATAAAGAGATCTGATTTAATCACAAAATGTCACTACTTCAGCTCAACTTCAAATCCTTTAAAATTTATTAACTGGAAGTTAAATTAAAAAGTATATCATGCATAATTCTTTTAAATTATAATTACTTTAGATACATATCAACACTCATGTTTGAAAACTTTTCATAACAATTCATATGGTGAAGAACAATTTTAGTACTATTCATCATTAAAACATGCCAGATTTGTACCAACTTACATAACAGTCATTCAACTCCATTGTGTGTTCTTATCTGCTTCTAGATC
Organism: Petromus typicus; assembly: GCA_004026965.1. Lineage (NCBI taxonomy): Eukaryota > Metazoa > Chordata > Mammalia > Rodentia > Petromuridae > Petromus > Petromus typicus. The sequence goes on from PVIR01006505.1 coordinate 18,305, forward strand.
TATTGATTACTGTAACATAGTTGTGCACATACGAAAGTGGATGCTGTATTCAGTGTTTGAAAGTCTTCCCATGCCATCAAAAATGATACCCACATTATTTTAATGAAACAACTGGGAAGACCTACTGTAACAAATTATAAACTAGAAAAAGTTATAATAATCACTTGTTAAACCTACAAATCAAATGATACTGTATATTTTTCTGAATCTAAAGTCATTGAACCATACAGTTTATTTTTCCTGTGAATTTGTACCCAAGGATTTTTCTTGTCATTTATGTTAGGTGAAGGATATTTTCTAGACTTAATAATATTAACTTGATTCTCTTGTTTGCCATGTTTGTTACTGTCTTATTAATGAAAATGCTAAATTTGTCATTTGTTGTGGCTAAAAATGCTTAAAGATTGGCAGCTTTGTAAGTGAAATCACCTCTTGGTAGAGTGGCTTTGTACCTTTTAATGATATAACTGCCCAGGTGCTTTTCAAAGGTTTTTGTTAATAATATTCACTTGACTAAAATTATTCTACTTTCCTTTAATATATGCACACATTATAACTAATTGCAGACATTTTGCAAAATATCAAATAAAAAATGAATCTTATAAAACCCATTCATTTTTTCATGTTCTCATACTCCCAAAATTATCATATCAATAAGTATGTCCAGAAATAAACTAAATTATTTCTGAATTTGAAAAAGCACAACAAAATTAATTTTTGCTTAAAACTGGGTTAGGTGACACCTCCCTTTAATCCCAGCACTCTGGAATGCTGTGGCAGCTCCAGAACCTCTGGAGATTAGTAAGATACAAGCTCAAAAAATTAAAAATATAGGATACAGTTCTACATTAAGGCCATGAGTTGAATAATCCCCAGTACTATAGGAAGGGAAAAAAGGGAGTGAGGGAGTAAGACAAAAAGAAAGGAAATATGAAAATAAAGATTTTATACTTGGAAATTGGGAAGTGTTTCATATGCAAGAAAAAATATTCAAAAATGAACAAATGAGTGCAAATTCTTTTATACTCACCACCAAACATGCCAAATAACTGAATAGATTGAGTCCAAAAGAAAATTCCAGGAAATATCAACCAAAACAGAAACAGAGGGACCAACGTTGGATACTCAGTTAATGTAAAAGCTTTATCTTTATTTTCAAAATGTCTATTCACTATTGATATAAAGTCTTAAAATTAAAAAAAAAAATGTTCCCTAAACTGCTGAAATTGTACCTATGAATCCTCTTTTCTTTTTTCTTTCTTTCTCTATTTCTTTCTTTGTCAAATGTAGGTTCTGGAAATATATTCTCAAATAGCAGATATGATCAAGAACAATCTGGTCTACTTTCCTGATTCAACATTATATAAAGGGCAACAGCTGTCAATAAAATTTAAAAAAATGCTCAAGGAAATCAACTGTGATTCAACCAAAGTCATTAACAGACAGGAAAGACCTCTGGAACTAAAAATCTATAGTGCTTTTCTGACAAGTAAGAAACACATGGAAGAGTTACATAGATGAAAACATCCTGGAAAAGGGGAGGGTCCCTATTCATGGATTTCTCTCGTTCTCCTTTGAACAAATCTATCTTCCACAGTTCTGAAAAAAACTGTTACTATGGGGCCAGGGATTTAGCTCAGTGGTTCTGATGCCTGCATTGCAAGTGCAAGGGCCCAGGTTTGATCCCTGGTAACCATATACAAAAATAATGGATGTGGAGATTCATACTCACCAGCAAATCAGTAATACATACCATAGTGCTGGGTGTGGTGGCTCCGGCCTGTATTCTCAGCACTCAGGAGACAGAGGCAAGAGGATTTTTGAGTTTGGGGCTAAGTTTAAGGCCAGACTAAAATACAAACTGAGACCCTGTGTCAGAAAAAAAACCAAAAACAAACAAACAAAAAACAAACAAGCAAAAAAAACCCCACAAATTGCCATCATAAAATTGCACTCTTTAAAAAGATTAAGCAAGTACATAGCATACAAAGTCTTTACACTGATCGTAAGTTTTTTGTTAGTTTGTTTGTTTTGTTGTTGTTGTTTTTAAGGTTTCTTGAGACAGGGTCTCTGTGTGTTCAGGCTGGCCCTGAGCTCAGCCTCAAACTCACATCACAGCAATCTTCCTGCCTCTGCCTCCCGAGTGCTGGGATTACAGGCATGAGCCACCACACCCGGCACTGTGGTATGTAATACTGACTGCTGCTGAGGTGAGTCTCCACGCCCAGTATTGTTATGTGGTTATCAAGGATCAAACCCAGGTCCTTGTGCTTGCAAGACAGGCATCAGAACCATTGAGCTACATCCCCGGCCCCCACATTGTTCGTAAATTTTAATAATCATGATTTTTTTTTTATTTTTTTTTTTAGGTTTTTTGAGACTGGGTGTCGCTTTGTGGTTCAGGCTGGCTCTGAGTTCAGCCTCAAACTCACATCACAGCAATCCTCCTGCCTCTGCCTCCCGAGTGCTGGGATTATACAGGCATGAGCCACCACACTCGGCACTGTGGTGTGTGGTACTGGTTGCTGCTGGGCATGGGTCTCCACACCCAGTATGGTATGTGATTACCGGGGAATCAAACCTGAGCCCTTGTGCTTGCAAGACAGGCGCCAAAACCACTGAGGTAACTCTCCGGCCCCATAATCATGATGTTTTGAGAAATGTTGGTCACCCCATTACAAAAGAGGGTCTTGAAGCCAACATGGATGACAAATTATGTTCAAAGTCTTAACAGCACAAATGGGGAAGTTGAAATTTCAACTCATATTTTGAGATTCCAAATGTATCATGATACCATATTGTCTTTCTAATTATACCATATGAATGAGAAAGTGTTAATGACCGTTTAAATACTGATTACAAAAATTACCTGGAGAACTTCAAAAGTTAATGGTGATTCCTGAATTCAACTGTTAGAAACTGTATTTTTTAAAATATAGGAATTAAATGTGTGTATTATTATTTTCTATAGGTAATGGTGCTTCTCTGTCAGATTTGGGAAATTATTTACAGTACTGAGACAGTTGCAAAGCATTTACAAGAATATTGGCATTTTTAAGGGAGAAAACAAATTCTTAAAGTGGGCAATTTCTTTTCAGAATTTGTTTGAGAAGGGACTGTTCCTGGCACCTCAGAAATTCTAACTGTTGTCCTTTTCTCATACAGTGCATTATACTTGCACCTCAGTTAAGTCACAGATCTGCAAAATGAGTCAGTAGGCTGTTTGCTGTCCCAGGCTCAGCACAGCTATGAAGGGTAATGAAGCTGTTTCAAATCTCAGCTTCATCTCTTTCAGCAGCTATATGGACTTAGAGAATGTATTTAGCTTTTGGGGGTCTGTTTGTCTCCTAAATGGAGATATTCTTACATGTTTCATGGAGCAGGTCAAAGGATAAAGCAAATGCTCTTCTCTGGGTGGCCTAGAAATTTGTGCAACAACTGTTCCTAGCATTTCATTCAAAAGGATAATCATTTCTGCCTGGCAAACCGATGAGCTCGATTAACTCTGTTCTACAGTGTACCCTAACTTGTGCTTCATTACCCTTTTAAAATACTGTAAAAAAAATGGTGTTATGAAGATACGTTTGTTTGGCAAAATCTAGAGTAACTGTCACTGACAATTTTCTGATAAATATATACTTATGAAGCTTGTATAAATTATAAGTTTTATGGGGCTGGGATTTAGCTCACCTGTGCCTGCTTCACATGCTCAAGGACCCAGATTCGATCCATGGTAACCACATAACATACTGAGCATGGAGACTCATGCCCACCAGCATTCAGAAGCACACACCACAGTACCAGGAGTGGTGGCTCAAATCTAATCCCAGCACTTGAAAAGCAGAGGCTGGAGAATTGCTGTGAGTTCAAGGCTTAGCTCAGGGCCAGCTTGAACTACAAAAGAGAGACCCTGTCTCAAAAGAAAAATTATAAATGCTGTGATAAAATAATGACTCATAAATATCTGTTAACCCGTAAGTTGCATTAATGTATGTAGCTAGAGAAATTTTACTCATGGATCATCAATTAATATTGTGGAAATGATATCTAAATGGTACAATTTAGGGAAAATTCTCTATTATTAATATCTTAAAAGACATATGATTTTGCTTGTGGTTAAATGGCATCACTGCAAATGAAACTTTTGAATGTGAAGTTGAATTACACATTGTTATGACACCCAAATTCTAAGAGTAATAGAAGTGACATCCATGTATAGAGCACAACCCCACCTGTATTTACTGGGCAACCACCTTTTCATACTTTGCAAAGGTAGGTCTGTGTGTATGAGTTTATAAGAATCATTCTTTGTATGTGTGCGTCAATTTGTGTATGTGTACAGAATTATGAATGTCTTTATGTAATTACTATGCCAATTTGTGAATTATGTATGAAATGTAATTCCCTCTTCAATAAAATAGGATTTATAATCGCTTCTGCTTACATGCTGTTCTACTCATCTTCCTATACAATAAATATGGACTTACTAGAGTTAGCCTATTAATTTAAGTGTCAGGTCTAAGCAAAACTCTACACTGAAATTCCACTGTTTTTTCAAATTCCCTAATATTCTTCTGGATCTTCTTTCCCTGACTGCTAACAATATATCCAATCTATTTGTCAAAAAAGAGCCAAATTATGTTGCACAAAAAGGATTATTTAGGTTATTTCAACATGTAAAGCCAAAGAACAATAGGTTTGATTTCCTCCAAGTCCAATGAGGGTCACTGGTTATTTGTTTTTCCTCATGTGGGCACTACAGTCTTCTGTAACATCCAGTTTGCTTTTAGTCAGTAAGTATTTCAACTCTAGGAGAAAGGCAAGCAAAATAAGCTGGTCTTCTGCTAAGTCTAAAGTTTCCTGTCCCTCTGCTCTCTCTGTAGTTCTTTTAGTTTTACCCTCCGTCCATTTCTATGGAGGTTGTTTGGGTCCTCTTTAGAGAGCTACTACATGCTTCAATCAAAGTAGCAGGGTCACTACTATACCTAGAGAAGGATATTCTTGGTGGTGGGAATCACAAAAAGACAAGCCTTCTGCTTAACTTGGATTGGCCTGGAAAACAATGGTCTCTTACTAATTCTGATTGGGTTTCAAGGAAAGATAAGGTCTCTCTGTCTTTCTCTCCTCTTTTTCAATATTTGGATGTTTATTTCTACAATATGTAGTACATGCACTGTATACATAGAAATTATCAGTATATAGTATCTATTTTGTATTTGCATAGGCATATACAATGCAATTATGGTCAATTTCTCGCACAGGAAAATAATTTTACACAATACTTTTAGAGCTACCTAAAGCTATGGGAAGCAAGTACATCTCCATGGTCTCAGGCTGCAATTCTCTTTGCTGCTGCTTGTTTCATCCCATTTTGTCAGCAATGTTTTTAGATTTCCATGTTCTCAAAAGTCTTAAAAACTGAAATCCTTCACTTTTACTTTGCTGAATACAAGTTTATATAGAAAAAGAAAATAGACATACTGTCTATTTAATGGCACTGAAGAAAATTTAATACATGAATTTGAGTAGCTACCTGAAGATACCTTGGTTTTACTTCTTTGTGTTCTACTTTATCACCCCAATGGTTCAACAGGTGCTAAATTCACCCATGGCAATCATGAAGTATAAAAGTTTGGAGTGAGAAATCTTCTCTATAGACAAATCCAAAAATGATTTTCTCATATCAAGAGCCCTTTAAAATTCTTTTCAAAAATAACACTTTGAAAAAAATAACATCTGTTTAAATCCTTTTATCATGATTTAAACACATTTTCAGTTTATCACATTTTTTTCTTCCCTTTTTTTCTTTTTTTAAAAGTTCTTTTTATACCTGTTACCATGGACACAATGTTGTTTGCCTCAGAGTCTAATTAAAATGATTTCTTGCTCAGCCAGCAAAACAGAGAATAATCACGTGTTGGGGGAGTGGTTTCAAAGTATGAGAAAACTATTGTTTAGTGTGTCTTAATAGAATTGATTCTCTTCTGTCAAAACCCTCTTTGACTTTTACAAATAGTTCTTTGACCAATAAGTTCTGCAAAATGTCCAACACATATATGTATTAGTTACATATCAGATTTTTCTTTTTATTTATCTTTGGTACACGAGTAGGTTTCTGAGTTATCCAGAAAAAAACTTAGGTGACTGTATATATAATCAGGGTAGTTAGGAATATCTCTTCTGGCTAAATTATGAAACATAAAGTACTGGGTCCATGAAAAAATTTAAACAAAAATCATTCCTAAGAATTTCCTAGATTTCCATCTGTCTTCCAAAAAAAAGTCACAGTCATCTCTTTTTATACAATTAGTTGACTCACTTTAAGCTAAATATCCTTGTTATTTCTGCGAAGAGAAAAATCAAATACTTTATGTGGTCAAAAGCTTTTCTTAAACTTTATTTTATTTTATTTATTTATTTATTTTTTTAGGTTTTTTGAGACAAGGTCTCACTTTGTAGTTCTTGCTGGGCCCTGAGCTGAGCCTCCCACTCACATCACAGCAATCCTCCTGCGTCTGCCTCCCAAGTACTGGGATTACAGGCGTGAGCCACCACGCCCGGCACTGTGGTATGTGGTACTGGTTGCCGCTGGGGTGAGTCTCCACGCCCAGTATTGTTATGTGGTTACCGGGATCGAACCGGGCCCTTGTGCTTGCAAGACAGGCACCAGAACCACTGAGCTATATCCCCGGCCCTAAACTTAATTTTAATAATGAGTCTGTCTAATATGTCACTGAGTACACATTAAAAATAAGTCATAGGTGTTTTCTTCTGTAACAGTTCTTCTAAGAGCACAGCACTGACAATGTTGACCATCACACCACACCACTGTATTCATGACAACATGAAACATCCCCGTAGTTTCTGAATAAGTGCATATATATATAGTATTTAAAATCTCTAAAGAAGCAATTGTACTGTTTTATTTATATCCCATGGATCATTCAGTTATGTAGTATTTTTTAAATCACAGTCCAGCTTGATACAGCCCTTACACTGTCCAGATTCTTACAGAAGAAAGTTGAACCATATTCATATATTATTTAAAATGAGTTCCTATCACTCAAAATCTATCATGTATTTAAATGAATATTATCTAATAGGATATGTTGAGTGTTCTTGTGTTTACATAATGTTGAATGAAGAAGGAAATACTGCTGAGAACAGTGCAGTGACAGAGGTAGTGCTGTAGAGGGTCACTGGGACCTGAGCAGACAGAGTGCAGGAAGTCAGAAGTTCAGCCTGATCTCCATGAATCAACCAGAGAACTTTGCTATCTGCCACACTCTCTCTCCAACACAGAAGGAATGAGTGTGGACTCTCTAACTTTCTTCCACCTCAAAAATGCTCTGGAGGCAACATCCAGATTCTTGTCCTAGGAGTATCTACATCAGTACCTCTCAAATTGCCTGTCATGTAGACTGGCAGTGAAGCCTCACATATCCCTGAAATGAAATGTTACTCGTAGATTTGAAGAATGACTTGTGTGTGAATGCAGAAGATGGTGTTTAGGTAGCCCAAGCAAAATATCCATTAATTTTTATTAAACACAATGGAATTTCACAAAAACTTGTACCTGGTTTTGCTTTCTAACCCCAAGTCTCTGAATGCCCAGTTCTTCTGTCATGAAGGTTACTTACCTAGAAAATACTAAGCCTTTTCACATTTAAATTTTTACTTTCAGGGAGTTATTTTGATGTTCAATGGCTGCTAAATATATTCTAAAGCTTTAGTAGGTAAATATGGTTTGCTTAACTTTGAGTTTTTTGGCTCGTTTGGATTTTCTCAACAAAACTGGTGGTTTTCCATTAAAACATATTGACCATGTTTTTAGTTAGATATTTAATGCTGTTGAGAATAAGCACCATATGAATTTACTGTTTTCCTCCAAAAATCGAAACCACAAGTTCTGAATTGAGCTGATAGTAAGAGGTCCCAAAAAAGTAACAAAAAGGAAAGAGCTCACTGCTTTGGAACCTCTACTTGTTCCTCCTTTCACCGTTCTGCTGAGTATTTCATCAAACAGTGTAACAGCCCTGAATGAATAATTCTCGGTCTCCCCCACCACATAGTTTTAGAACCCACAGAAGCAGGAAAGAACTTTGTAAATATGCCAGATGAAGCTGGTTTGACTAGGGGGGGGAAAAAGACAAATATTTCCGGAAAACCATGTTTGACCTTAACTCTGGGTACTTTGTTATTTTTAAAATGTAGACAGAATTCCAATTATATCTAAATCTATTCATGGACTGTCAGTAAGGATTTAGGGATAAAGAAAAGCAATACATAATCTCTATTTCTTAATTACATTGGGTATAATATTTTGATATGCTTAATTTTCATATTGAAATGAAGTCAAATTTTTCAAATTTAAATTTAATGTATTTCCAAAGCCAAAAGTCCCACCAAAACTAAAAGGGATGGTAATTTGCTTGAGGATATTCTCAATCTACATATTTTTAATTTATTGAAGAATTATTTAGTAAGTTCCTTCTCTGTGCCAAGCACTGTTCTGAGTGGAAAAAATATAGCAAGAACAAGGGAGACATGGGCTATTCGCTCATATAATTTATATTCTTCTGAGAAGCAGATGATTACTATGAAAATGAACATGTAAGGTTATAATAAGCTTTGTGAAAACATTAAAAATAAAATGGTCCAAGTTTTCTTTTTTAAACTAGAAGTTTGTGGAGCTGATTTGTAACATCGTACAGAAATAAAGAAAGGCAACAAAACACATGGGAGTGGGACAAAGATAAATAATTTTCTCTAAGTGGCTTAAAGGTCCTATTAAGACATTTCAATTTCTTTCCACTAGGTAGAAGATGTTTAAAATTTTAGACAGAAAACTGATACCCATATACAGATTTAGTTTAGCTAACTTTTACTGTTCAGTAGATCTCAGTCTTTAATATAATTTCCTTCATGAAACATTAATTAATAGGATCTTGTGTTAGATTTCTTTACACAATCATGGTACTTTCCATAATGTCCTTTTGGCACATCATAATATTTATATGTTTATTCATTAAATTAGATCTCTTGTCACCAAACACTGAACTTTGTGAATTCAGAAATTTGTTCTATTTTTGTCTGTTTGTATATTCCTTTCTCTAGTGCAATAACAATAAAGACCTATTATGTTTATACTGAAGAAATGACTTATAGCGATATATACATTAAAAATTAAAATCAGTAACATTTTGAATTCAAAGAAAAATAAATATGGAATATTTTACAGATTCTGGAGAAGACAAAGACATTTAGGTAAATTCATTTCTTGTCATTCTCACCTAGATTATGAAGAAAAACAATGTGAGAATGAAGAAAAGTCATTGATCTTCTATCTGGAAGCAATTACACAGACAGGGGTGATATAGAAAGCACCAGTAATACCATTTTCCTATTTTTATGCTTGATAATCAGATTAGACAAGAGGAAAATATATTTAGCTAAAAATGTATTACATCCCATTTTTTCTTGGTATGATTTTGCTCTTGGGTGATCACAGCTCTTCCTTGATATTTTTCTAATAGATCTGGAGAAGTTGGGATGGCGTAACATACACACTTGGGCCTTTTCATAGTGATTGTCTGTATAACAACGGAGCAAGTCAACTCACTCAGTGAACAAGGGATCTGCTTTATCTATGCTATTGTACCTAGAAGGTAAGAAGACATTTTGACACTTAAAACCAGAAGTAAAGTCACAGATGTCATAGATAGAGAACCAGCATGCTTGGCTGAGCACAGAGAGTGTTAGAGGATGGTTTGAGATGAATCGGACAAAACCTGTGAAGTCTGATCCACAGGAGACTTTAGCTTGTATCCTAGAAAGAATAGAATACTATAAAACAAGGGAAATGGAGAGGGAATGGCAACACCTAGATTTTGTTTTGAGAATAGTACTCCCACTGGTTCATAAGAATAACTGCAAGAGGAAACATAGGTGGTTATCCAGGGAAATAAGGGATAAATAAGGATAGTGTTGGTCTGAAGAAATTCACAATAATTAAAGATAAAAATTATTGCATTAAAATGTGAAAGTGTTTTTTTTTTTTAACTGCCTGTCTTAGTAAGAATAGTGGGAATAATAGTAGTGTCAAAAATATATCTAGATTTTTTTCTGAATCAGGCTGAGTAGAGATGCCACTGATTGAAGTGAGAATATGGAACCTGATAAGGAGAACCATGGCTTGTTTTGTTTTGGCATGATTAAATGAACATTTGGAATGAAGCTGGAAAATTCAAATAAGTTATTACATAGAGAGAAATATCTAGAACTCTGAAAAGAATACTAGTCATGCATATTATCATTGTAATGTATTTCTTTGAACACATTTTCCAGAAAGAGGGAATACAGTGAAAAGGACTACTATTAGTTTTCAAAGGATTTCAAGTAACTACTAGAGAAGTCTTCCAAGGAATTCAGTAAGAAGATAAACCAGGAAAGTGCAATGACAAAATGGCAAGTAGAAGAGGATAGGCTACTTTCAATAGTTTGATAATTTTCTTATTTATTTATTTATTTATTTATTTTTGAGACAGGGTCTCGCTTTGTAGTTCAGGCTGGCCCTGAGCTCAGCCTCAAACTCACATCCCAGCAATCGTCCTGCCTCTGCCTCCTGAGTGCTGGGATTACAGGAGTGAGCCACCATGCCTGGCATTGTGGTATGTAGTACTGATTGCTGCCAGGCATGAGTCCCCACGCCCAGTATCATATGTGGTTACGGGGAATCGAACCCGGGTCCTTGTGCTTGCAAGACAGGTGCCAGAACCACTGAGCTAACTCCCTGGCCAATAATTTTCTTATTCAATAAATATATATATTCAGTATTGAGTGATGTATATAAATGTTAGTAATTCCAAGAAAAGTAAAATGTAGTTTCTTACAACACAATTCTAATAAGCAAGTCCTCTAAGATAATGACATTTAAAAAGAGGTTATTTGATGTAAATTTAATCACATAAAATAGTTGGTACATTTAGTATATTCAGATATTTGATTTCACTTGATTTTTCTATTTTATGAGAATGTATTATTTGATATATAAAGAGAAGACTGTACTTTAAGAAAATATTATACTACTTTGACCTTTTTGATATTCTATTTTTTTGATTGTCTGGGTTGGAATATCTTATCATGTCCATCCAAGGAAGGGCAAGCCTGTAAACACTATGAAGTTGACTAGTCAACCAATCAAATTATAGAGTGCTGGAAAGGTCAAAGCAATACAAAATGCTACTATAATTTACGTAACATATGTGCAACATTACAAGTCCAATAATTCATTCTTTAGACATGAATAGAACAAGAACATAAAAAGCATAACGTGAGTGCATTCTTCTGACAATAATACCAGAACTGAAAATATTCCCTGGGGAAATTTTTCTTAACATTCTCAAAATTGCTGCCGAAGTTAAAATGGATATCCTTTTATTATTAGTTGTTATTTGGAATATAAACAAAAAATATGGAATATAAAAGACTAGTAGAAAAGTTTCATGAAAGTCTCCCAGTAACAAGGTGAAAATTGATCTATAAATCAGAAGACACAGATTTGGGTCTCTGATTTGTAGCTAATTAATTATAAGACTTAGAAATAGTATTTCATTTCTTCAATACTTATTTCCACATACTTAAAAAGATATATTTATTGGTTTCAATAATAACAGAAGACAAGTATTTGTTAAGTATACTGCTATGAATATATTCTTATCCCTACCCACAAAGTACATATGCTGTAATGTGGAATAAGACAAGTAAATAAACAAGTAGGAACCATTTAGTGTAGAAATAACTCTCCGTGTGACACTTTTTTTGTATTCTTATCCTTATAGAAAAATCCACATTTATACAGAATGTGTCATATTGACAAATGCAGAGAAATAGTTCAAGATTCGACATTGAGGTTATAGATTGCTTTATTGGTTCTAACATTTCCATGATACACAGTAGAAACTTTAGGAGTTTTTTAAAGCTGATTTTATTGGTACATTCTATGTATGCATCATGATCACATTCAACATTGAGAGTTTGTACCAGTACATGACACACTGATTCTGATTTTTCCCCATTCCCTTGTCCATCACACAATCTCCTTGCCCACTTTATACATAATTTTTGCTTCCTTTTTGAAACAACCCAAATGCCCATCTGCTGGAGACTGGATAAAAAAACAAAAACGAAAAAACAAAACAAAAAAAATGTTTTTTTTTTTTTTTAAATACAACAGAATATTACTCTGCCATAAAGAATGATATGTTTGAGTCATTTATACTCAAATGGATGCACCTTCGGGCATACTCAAAATTGAAATAAATAGGTCACGGATGTGTAAATTTCACATCTTTTATCTGATATGAGAAATATAACATTTAAATTAGTTCTAAAGCATATGATAAATTTTGTGAAATAGAAAACATTCAAAGGGAAAAGGGGAATCAAGAGTAAGTAAAGAAGGGAAAGAAACTTACTGGGTTTTTAATATCTGTCTAGAATTATAGGGGAGTAGTTGTTATGATTTTTTTCCTCATAGCTAACAATTTCTAAGTAGTTTATGATATACTCTAATTTGACCATTCCATTTCACTTTTTTTTTAAATTGAAATCTTTATTGGTACATTGCACTCTTGATATTAGGATACATATTCTTAAAAATTTGGGAGACTAAGGATTTCACTCAGTGGCACAGGGCCTGCCTGCAAAGCCTGAAGTTCTGAGTTCAATCCTCTGTATGAGAACAAAGCAACAACAAAGAGGTCAACACCAAAAAAGATTCAAAAGTTTTGAGAAACTTAGGAATAGCAATGGATCCAGTGAAAATTTTAGAACATGCACTGTGCATAGCAGCCATCAATGATTTGAGGGCTAGGAAATTAAAAAAAAAAGTAATTCCTAACATAGTAATTTATAACTCCTATTATAGGGAATTCTAAGGTAGTGTTTCAAGTGATAGCACATTTTCTTTGAATGGATACTTAACTTTGTGCATTCAGAATTTCACAAATAAAATTGAGAGTGAAAGTATTAAACAGTAAATATCAGAATCTGATTGGCCATCTTTAACCAATAAAGAATGAGCAAAAGTATATATTTCAAGTATTGAATATTGCTATCTGATGACTAATAAAAACTTCACACAAATTTAATATGTACAAAACAAAACATTTTACAAGAGCATAATCAGAATCTTCTTTTCATATTTTTATCTTGTATTAACAATTTTCTATTAAAACTGGATAAACAAATATTTTAAAATATGTTATACTTGTCCTAGCAACATTAAACTTAGTTCATTAAGAGAATAATTTATCTCTGCCTTCTACCTTTTAAAACATATACAATCCATTCAGAATTTCTAAAACTAAATATCACTGAAGAAAACAGAGTTTATCCATGGTCAGACATATATGTGAAAGTAGATATGAAGCAGCATAAGAAATAATTTCCATGAAACAAACATTCAAGAAAGGATTGAGTGAAGAATTTCTATGGTATGAGAAAAAAACATATATGAGATGGTTAAATTTAATTCTAAATTTTTTGAAGAATCTCCTCACTGATTTCCACAGAGGTTGCATGAATCTACAGTCCCACCAACAGTAGAGAATTATTCTGGGTTCCTTCTTCTCATTTGTTGCTGGCTAATTCTGACATGGCAGCCATTCTTTGTGAAGTGAGATGAAATCTCAGTGTTGTTTTCATCTGTATCTCTCAAATATCCAGTTATGTGGAGCATTCCTTCATATACTTCTTAGGTGCTCTTACATCTTCCTATGAAAAGTATCTGTTCATTTCAGATACTCATTTTTGAATTGGGTCTTTAAATTTGGGTAAGCTGATATTTTTAAGCTCTTTACATATTCTAGATAGTAGTTCTTTATCTGAGGAAACAGCTGATAAAATTATTTCCATTATTGTTTGTTGTCTTCCCTCTGTGGGTGTTTTCCTTTGTTGTGCAAAAGCTTTTTAATAGAATGAGATTCCATTTGTTGATTTCTTCTGTCAATCCTCATGCTATAGAGGTTTTGTTCAGGAAGTCTTTCCCTAAGCCAATGTCTGCAAGAGTTTTATTTAGCCTATTTTTCAGCTGTTTTAGTGTGTCTGTTTTAATATTTAGGTCTCATCCACTTTGGTTTTGGCTTGGTACATGGTGAAAGAATTAGGTCTAGTTTTAGTCTTTGGCAGGTTAAAACCCAGTTTTTCCAGCACCACTTGTTAAAGGGGCTATTTTTCTCTATTGAAGATTTTTTTCTCCTTTGTCAAAAATGAGGTGACTCAGTGTATCTGGAGTAGTTTCTGGCTCTTCTAAATACTCCATTGATCCTCAGGTCTGTTACTTTGCCAGTGCGATGTGGCTTTTACCACATCTAGCTTCATAGTATAGTTTCAAGTTTGTAGATCCCATTTGACCCCGCCATTCTCTGCTAAGTATATACAGAAAACAATTAAAAGATTCATATCACAGTAACATATGTACACCTATGTTTATAGCAGCTCAGTTTGTGGTTACTAAATATTGGAAAAAAACAAAATGTCCGTGAACTGGAGACTGGATAAAGAAGATGTGATTCTTTTATAAAATGGAGTATCATTCTGCTACTAAAATGATAAAATTGAGTCATTTGTATTCAAATGGATGTACTTTCAGCACATCCTTATATGTGAAATAAATAGGTCACAAATATGTAAATATCTTACTTTTTCTCTAGTATGACAAAAGGAAGATGTAAATGAGTTGTAGTATATATAGCTGATATTACGAAATAGGAAATAGTAAAAGGAAAGAGGATATAGAGGTAAATAATGAGGAGGGAAAAAGAATGTGATAGTAATAAAAAGTGGAAACAAAACTTATGCATATAGAGGATGGGGGGTTGCAGGTTGGGTAGGGGAAGGGGATAAAATGAAAATCAAGTCATATAAGATTTTAGTACAAACTCTCAATGTTGAATGTGATAATGATGTGTATTCATAATATGCCAATAAAGATTTGAATGCTAAAAAATAATTCTAAACTTAACTGGCTTGAGAACAGCCTAGAGGTGGGTCTATGTTGGTCACAGACCCAGAAACTAAACTGACTCCTCTACCTCTTCCTTTCTGGGGCTGTTCATTTGTTTGGCTTCCCTATTTCCCTATGCTAAGCAACTTTGTTCTGTCCCTAACTTAGATAGTGACATGTTTGCCTGAAGCCAGTTTACTATGAACTAAGTGTTCTAAAACCACTACTAAAATCAACCTCTTCTCCTTTAAATTGCAAGTATCATTTAGTTTAGTTCCAGGAACATTGACCCTGACTAATCAGAAAACTGGGCTGGAGAGTAGGGTTTTGCTTGTTAATATATTTGATCACATGGCTCAGAAGCCTTTGGAACTGCTTTGCAGGAATAATTTGGAAAATTTTGAAGATTGAAGCTGCAGAATATTATATGAAGTTCTAGACAGGTCATTCTGTTTGGAGCTGAGAAGGCCTGAATTCTTACCGAAAGGTAGACAGTAAAGGTCAGGCTCAGGAGCTTGTGGAAAACAAGGAACCCACTGGCAGTAAGATCGGAGTCCATGTGGTGTGTAATGCTTTGGGACAAAATGTCCATCTTTGATCATTATGCTCAGCTTTTGAGAAAAACTGAGCCTAAAGAAAATATATTAATTGATCTACCAGAGGAAATTTAAAGGCAGAACAAAATACAGGATGTGGCATGCATACTGCTGGTGTTCTTTGGCCATATTTACAGGGAGAATGGAAAGGAAAAACACAACAAAGTGATTTTTAAAAACTTACATTCTGACTCACATTAATGATGATTAAAGTTGCAGCCAATGAAAGTGAACTTACTGAAAAAACTAGGGCTACTAAAAGAAACCAAATACTTTGAATAGAGATAGAAAGAAAGATATACCTTGTGAGGGCTGAGGATTTAATTCAATGGTTCTGGTGCCTGTCTTACAAGTGCAATGCCCTGGGTTCAAGCTCCAGTTACCACATACAACAATGCCAGGAATGGTGGCTCATGCCCACCAGCAGCTAGTACCACACACCACAGTGCTGGGTGTGGTAATGCATGCCTGTAATCCCAGCACTGAGGAGGCAAAGGCAGGAGATTTGCTGTGAGTTCCATGCTTGCCTGTGCTATATAGTGAGCTCAGTGCCAGTCTGAACTACAAAGTGAGATCTTGTCTCAAGATAAAAAAAAAAAAAAAAAAAAACTTGTGAATATCTCAGGAATTAGCAAAACCTCACTACGGGCTCAGTGATGCAACTGTGTAAACTTTGTATTTGAAGAAAAGTGTTCCGGAGACTCCACCTATGGAATTGAGTCCTCTGATTTTATTTTTTTATTTGTATCCATCAAGGTCCTCAGAGACTGCTAAAGCCAAGGCCCAAGAAGGACTACTAACCTAGATGAAGAGAGACTTTGGTATCTTCTGTATTATGATGGTTTTATAGGCATGTGCAACAGCCTCAACTTGAAATATTGATTTAGTTACGGTCAATCGATCTTGGTTTTTTTTTTTTTTTGATTGTTTTAATTACTTTTTTCCTTAGGTCCTTTTCCATCTTCATTAATTAAAGACATTGATCCTTGTATCCATAAGTTTTCACTTACTCTCATTTACTATTAAACACTTATATATGATATGAAATATTCCACACTTTGGAGTACTAGATGAATATTTGAATTTCTTACATATAACTCATCTATCCAGCTAATTTGGCTGTGTAATACAGATTTGCCTAAGTAGCAGTATTAATTGGCTATTTATTTGGCAAAAATATTTTATGTAAATAATATCATTTAACAATACTGTGAGGTAAGTATTCTTATTTTCATGTCATAAGTGCAGAAATTGAGTTTGAGAAGGTTTAACTACTTTTCATATTCTCAATCATATGCTACCATATTCTAAATAACACAACTCTTGAAGCATACTTTATAAGAAAAGGTCAAGTATCTGAGAAATGATTTGGTAAGCACAGGTAAATAATATTCACAAAATGGGTCATTAAATTGATGTTTGTTAAATATCATTATAAAATAGCTTTCTCTTTGTATTTCTGTTTTCTTTTCCAGCACTTATATGGAGACAAAGAAATTAAAATGAGCTTTTACATATAATCTTAAGTACTCTTGAAGTCTATCCTTCCACTGAGTTTCTGTGTCAATGAACGCAGTAAAGATAAAAGTGAATATATCTCATAAATGCAGCTCCTGTTTTCAACGTAGTCATTCACTCGAGGATGTGTACTCTGTAAAGCATAAGGTGACTAATTTCTTCTTGCAGAGGGATTTGGTAGTAAAAGTTCCATCTTGAGCTCTCCTCCCGTTTTGCATAGGCCATGACTATAGAAACATAAAGAGTAAGACTCTGAAACTTTTGGGCAGCCATGCGACAAGGAAGCACCTGCTGATGAGCAGTAGCCAAGCACAGCAGGATGTCTACTGTCTATCCTCCTTGTGACTCACTCTTTCTGCTCTGAATGTTCTTTCTTTTTGCTCTTTGTATTTTCTTATCATTTCTCTGAGCTTCTTGCATTTTCATTTGCTCTTTCTTTTTCACCGTCCTGTCTTCCCCCCACCCCCCAGGAAGGTCTCCATTTCTATTAGTGTTTGGAATTAACCTTCCTAATTCTGAACTGATTAACCCATCCTCACTATGAAGTTCCTTCAGCATTCACGTGACTCCACACAATGAATACAGGATAATGAGAACACCAACTGGTCTTGCCAGTGGCCCTTTCAGAGACCGAGCCAACGAGATAACCTGACTTAACATTTTAAATATATGTGTTTCTCATCTGAAGGATATTTCCAATTTTCAGCAGGAAGTTCAATATTATGTGGTTATATGTTAGAGGACTTAATGTATATTACATATCTTGTAGAGATAGCATGAAAACCCAAAACAAATAAAAGAGAATTAAAAAAAAACTCTGTTGAATTATTGAACTGTAAATATGCACTACAATTTCAGCAGAGGCATTTGAAGAAGATATTCCCAAACTGCACTTGTTATTTGACCATGACCATTATAATTTAGGAGCTCACACCTTAAAGAATAATATCTCATTTTTTTATATTTTTAACTCTTCTTTACATTTTTAACATTTAGAAAACATGTTATTTGCCATTGATTTGCTTCATTTCTGTCTCTGCCATTTTAAAAGATGAGAGATTGATATGACTTGAAGAGTATGTCTCCTCCATTTTAAAGGAAGCTTCCTTATCCCAATGAAATCATCATATTACTTGAAATATTCCTGATATTTAGCACTGTGCCTGGTGCAATTTAGTTATACAAATTTAAGCCCCCCCCCCCCAGTACTCCATCTGGCAATGTTCAGAAGAAAACTGCAGAAGATGTATGTTTGATGTCACCCTATGGCGATCTCCTTACATGATGTAGTGAGTAAAAATGAGTGATGGGAAAAATATAAATTCGATCTGGAAAATATCATTTCTTCCACAGATATCAAGGCATAAATGCCCAATTATATACTGCCCAATGCATAGTGACTCAGGATACAAGAAGTTTTAAAAGGACAAAAATTTCCTTGTATTCCTGAAATCTATTTGGTTTGCAGTAAAATTAAAAGCAATAAAATTGATTTTTCATTTGTACATCTCTTCCTCAAACTTTGTAATTTTATGTCTTCACTGTTACATTTGTAAAATCATTATTTTGTAAAAAGTAGTAGATTAGCAAAGTTGTGGTAGCATTTTTGCAAAGTAGCACATTATACTGGTGAGGAGAGGTAGTATGTGATTTTATCTTTCACAAAGTTCAATATGCTAAATATGCTACTGCAGGCCTGGTCTTTCTACATAAAACCATGTGAAAAATTATGTTTTATATGATAGTAGTTCTATAAGAGTTTAAGAAAAATGGCAAAATTATTATTTTCTAGTGATATAGTAGCCATCTGTACATTCTAGTACAAGGGGTACTTCCATTCACAGTGACATTGGACTAAACCAACCTTGTTTGCTGTTGATCATATAAAAAACAGAGAGCATGACTGCTGCTCTCTGTCCTCTCCCTGCCATGCCATAAACTATTTGTCTTCTGTAATATCCCTCTAGCATGCCATCCTGCCTTGGAAACAGCTGATTATGGACTGAAATTTCTACAAACCAGCAGCTCTTGAGGAACCTGTTGTGCAGGAGGGAGGCCCAGATACTCTGCCCCAGATAGTTGTGCAGCACAGAGGCCAAACCATTCCCCTGGGATCTTTGCAGAGGCCCAGTATATCTGCCTAGATTATCATACAGTGAATAGGCCCAGCAGTTATCAAAGGACCTCAAACAGAGAAGAGGCCCTACGGGATCTGCTGAGCAGAGGCACATAGGGCTATTAAAGCCGAGCTCCAGAAAATAGAGCAGTGGGAAACAGCAAAGAGAGGGCCTCTTCATGAGTTCTTCAAGAGCTTCTTCAGCTACTTTCTGAAAATCGAAGCTCCCTGGAAAAGTAAAGAAAGTCTCTGTACTAAATTTCCACCAGACAACAGTAGTTGGAGGTGCAATTTTTTTGGTTCAGGTGCATTCCTGGTATTCCTGAATTGAGATTGCCTAAGGGCCAATTATATCTGGAGGACCACCCAGGACATAACAATGTATTAATGGTTTCAAATATTGGCAAGAAAGACACTTGCAATAAGCATTTTACTGGCAGAAAACCAAGAATTAAACCAAAAACATAGAAATGGTTTAAATAAGACCCAAACCCAGGATGCCAGATCACCATAAAGAAATGTGAGAAGCAATGACATGGACCAACCTGAAACTCAACCACTGCAATTCCTTTGCCTGGCAACAAAAGATCTGAAAAAAAAAAAAGAAATCAAAATAATCTCTCAGATAACAATAGAAATACTGACTGTTAGAAGAAAAAGATAGGTAAAATTGGAAGAGCTCAGGAACATGTGGAATCTCTGCATAGAAGCAAAACAGAATTCAATAAACAAATTAAAATGGAAATTAAAGAGTTAAAAACTCCATTAAAAGTTTCTGCAAAACAAACAGCAATTGCAAAGATAGAATATCAGGCATGGTTGTGGTTAGTGGCCAGGAAAGATAAGTTTTCTTAAAAATAGAGCCAGAGATTTAGCTCAGCCATATTAGCATCTGCCTGGCAAGTGCAAAGTCTCTAGTGTGATTCCCAGTAACTATATACAACAATGGTAGGCATAGTGTCTCATGCTCACCTGCAATCAGTACCACATACCATAATGCCAAGCATGGTGGCTCAGGCCTGTAATCCCAGTACTTGGGAGACAGAAACAGAAGGATTGCTGTGAGTTTGAGGCTTGCCTGGATGACATAATGAGTTCAGGGCCCGACTGAACTAAGAAACCAGACCCTGTCCCCCCACCAAAAAAAAAAAAAAAAAAAAAAAAAGACCATTAGAAATCAATCAAGCAGCTGCTAGATGGCACAAAGAAGACAAATATAAGACCGATCGGGATCAAGGAAGAAAAAGAAGGTAATGCAAATGACATTAAAACACCAACAAATAAACTATACACAGATAGTATGGCAGAAAACTTCCCAAGCAGGAGGAAATAATTTGACATGCAGATAAATAGGCAGATATAGGACTCTAACTAACCATGATCAAAAAAAAAAAATCCTTACCTAGGTATATAATAATCAAAGTTCTAGAAAATCAACAGGAGCTTGAAACGTTAAATGGACTTGGAGAAAAGAAATCACATACAAAGGAAAGACTGTTATAATCATAGTAGACTTTCTAACATAAGTCTTCAACTTAAGGAGAGCATGGCATGAAGTATTTCAAGCCTACAAGAAAACAAGTTCCAACATAGATCAGTGTATCCTGAAAAACTGTCTTTCAAAGCTTAGGTGGAAATATGTGAAACAATTAAAAGCATCATGTCACAGTGACATAAGTACACTTATGTTTATAGCAGTGCAGTTTGTGATAGCTAAGTCTTGGAAACAACCCAAATGTTTATCAACTGAAGATTCGATAAAGAAGATGTGTGTTTTTTTGTTGTTTGTTTGTTTATTTTAATAAAATGGAGTGTTACTCAGCCATAAGGAATGACAAATTATAGACATTTATACTCAAGTGAATGTCCCTTAAGGACATACTGATAAATGAAATAAATAAGGTACAGATGTGTAAATAACATTATTTCTCTAGTATGAGAAATGCTGTCCAGAATGTATGATAGATATTGTGAAATAGGAAGATAATGTTAAAAGGAAAAGGGGAAAGGGGAGTGTGGGTGAAAGTAAAGAAGGGAAAGATAAAATTTGATGGTAAAAAAATTTGAAAACAGAAACAAAACATTATATTTATATATATAGATATAGATATATAGATATATATAAAACGTTGGGCTGACAGGGAAGGTAGGGAAATTGGAAAAGTGGGAATCAAGATATTGTACAGATACACATTTTTAATGGTGAATATAATCATAATATCTAAAAGTATAAATAAACTAAATAAATGGGGAAAACAGAGAAAAGAAATCTTCTACCACTGGGGGAAATCACGACAAAGAACACCTGAGAAACTTCATGAATACCAAAGCAACTCTCCCAAAATTCTACACAGTATCATAGAAAAAGAAAATGACGGTCACAACTATATGCAAACGGATGGAAAACAATGCTCCATGTGTCAAGGAGCTGCAAAAACGCAGGAGTGGCTACCTTATTTGTAGATGAACTAGATTTCAAATCAAAAATAACTGAGAGACAAAAAACTAACTACATACTGTGAAGGGAACAATACAAGAAAAAGAAATCACATTCATATATATACACAACAAATGTCAGTGCTCTCAGCTATATAAAACAAAGATTAATTAACGTGAGAACACCAAGTAAGCACTAGTACAATACTACTAGGGAGCCTCAATATCCCACTATCACAAATAAGCAGAGTAATGAGATAAAAAATAAACAATAAACTATTAGAACTGAAACAAACTTTTAAGCAAATAGACTTAACAGATGTCTACAAAATTTTTCACTCCACAAAAATCAGAATACATGTTCTTCTTAGCTGTACATGGGTCATTCTCCAGAATAGACCATACAGCATAGAAAATGTTTAAGTAAACACGAAAGAAATGAAGTTATGCCTTGTGTATTTTCAGACCATTGTGCAATAAAAAGGAGAAGAATAGCAAAAATAATCACAAGAATTTAACAAACACATGAAAATTGACTAACACCCTCCTGAACCATGAATGAATCACATAAGAAATTAAAGAAGAGAGCTGGGAATTTAGCTCAGTGGTTCCAGCGCCTGTCTTGCAAGTACAAGGGCCCGGGTTCAATCCCCGGTAACCACATATAATACTAGGCATGGAGACTCATACCCAGAAGCAATCAGCACCACATACCACAGTTTTGGGTATGGTGGCTCACACCTGTAAATCTAGCACTCAGGAGGCAGAGGCAGGAGGATTGCTGTGATATGAGTTTGAGGCTGAGCTCACGGCCAGCCTGAACCACAAAGTGAGACCTTGTCTCAAAAAAAAAAAAAAAAAAAAAAGGATGAAGGAAAGAAAGAAATTAAAGAAGAAATGAGACAGTTTTATAATTAAATAAGATTGCTAGTGAAAGATACAAGAGTCTATAGGACAAAATGAAAGTAGTTCTATGAAGAGAAATTCACAGTAGCAAATTTATATACTAGGAAAACAGAGTGAGCTCAAATGAAAAACCTAATGTTTTACCTTAAGCTTCTAGAAAAAGAAGACAAACCCAAAGCTCATACAAGGAAGGAAATTATAAGGATTAGAACATAAATTAATGTTATGGACACTAAGAGAAATATGCAAAAAATCAATGTCTCAAAGAGTTTTTTTTTTTTTTTTTTTTTTTAGATTTTTTGAGACAGGGTCTGACTTTGTGGTTCAGGCTGGCCCTGAGCTCAGCCTCAAACTCACATCATAGCGATCCTCCTGCCTCTACCTCCCGAGTGCTGGGATTACAGGCGTGAGCCACCACGCCCGGCACTGTGGTATGTGGTACTGGTTGCTGCTGGGCGTGAGTCTCCACACCCAGTATGGTATGTGGTTGCTGGGGATCGAACCCTGGTCCTTGCGCTTGCAAGACAGGCACCAGAACCATTGAGCTAATTCCCCGGCCCACAAAGAGTTGTTTTTTTAAGAAGATAAATAAAATTCAAAAGCTCTTAACCAACTTTATTTAAAAAAGATAAGGCTCCAATTTATGCAATAAGGAACAAAAAGGGTATAATCACAACAGTTCTAGCAGAAATCCAAAAGACAATCAATAACTAATTTGAAAAACTGTACTCCAAAAATGGAAAATACAGAAGTAGGTTCCTAGACATAAAAATTTTAAATGCTCCAATATTAATCATTGCAATTTAATATATACTTAAAATCCATCCAAAAGAAAAGTTCTGATCACAATGATTCCATGCAAGAGATTTGGGGAAAAGTTAAAACTACTACTTCTCAAACATTTTAATGAAATACGAAGGGAAGCAATACTCCCGAATGCATACCTATAAGCAACAATTACTTTGAGTCCATAACCAAAAAAGATAACAGCAAGGCAATATCCTTAATGAACATAGATGAAAAAGTCCTCCATGTGATACTTGCCAACAGAGTACAGGAGGATCATTTGACCCAGTTGTATTCATTGCAAGGATACAAGGATGGTTCAATATACATGAAGTAAATAAATGGCATATACTATATTAACAGAGTTGAAAACAAAACTCACATGATCATCTCCATAGATGCATAAAAATCATTTGAAAAAAATTTAACACCAATTTATGATTAAAACCGTACAGAAAATTAGAAGGTGGTCTTTTAGTTCTTTGTGAAAAACAATATCCAGAATCATACTAAATGGTCAATAACAGAAATCTTTCATCTACTGGTACAAGTTCTCAGTGTGGAGTGCAATCATGTTATGTAGATGTAATGTACCAAAAAAAAGATTTCAATAAAAAAGAGTTTGTATCAGAATTAAAAAAAAAAAGAAAAAGAAAAGAAATCTTTCAAGTTAAAATCAGGAACAAGACAAGGATGTCCACTATTTTTATTCCTATTAAATATAGTTCTGGCAACATTAGCATAGCATTTAGACAAGAAACAATAAAAAAGAAAAAACTTAGAAAAGTATAACATATATAATTATAATAAATGAGTTTATTAAGGTTCATACTTGTTGTGGTCACTCCATCTCTCCGTTCTGTTAATTTCTATTTGATCTTGATATAAAGTGGTGTTTTTTTTTTTTCATTTTATCCCTAGGATCATTAAGCTACACACACACACACACACACACACACACACACACACATGCTCATATATACACAAGCACATCAGATAGTGCAGCTGTGTAAAAGGCTATCACATTGAGGCTTGCGTAAGCATTCTATGATATATATAGATCAACACAATCACATAATTTATTTATCAGAACAGAGTACCCTTAAAGATATTATTCCCTAAAGTTATAAATGGGAACATCTTATGAATTTCCAAAATACAAAAGCAAATTTTACTAAGTTAATATTTGAAAGCTGCATCATTTAATAAATTTCAGATCTAATTTTGCTTACATGTAGGTCTTAATTTAGAAGATAATTTATGTAATAATTTCATTCACATATATTTGTATTTCCTAGAAATAGAGAAATTTGTCTTTGTATGCTTATGAGCTAACAAACTACAAAATATCTTGAAATTAAACGTAGTATATATAGAACAGTGCTGTACCTCATTGCAGTATTTTTCAACTTTATTTCAAATCTCAAGAAAACTAACTTCTGGGCAGGGGATTTAGCTCAGTGGTTCTGGCACCTGTCTTGCAAGTGCAAGGACCCGGGTTCAATCCCTGGTAACCACATAACAATACTGGGCATGGAGACTCATGTCCAGCAGCAACCAGTACCACATACCACAGTGCTGGGTGTGATAGCTCACACCTGTAATCCCAGCACTTGAAAGGCAGAGGCAGGAGGATTGCTGTGATGTGAGTTTGAGGCTGAGCTCAGCGCCAGCCTGAACCACAAAGTGAGACTGTCTCAAAAAACCTAAAAAAAAAAAAAAAAAAAAAAAAAAAAAAAAAAAAAAAAAAAAAAAAAAAAAAAGAAAACTAACTTCTATTATCGAATATCTTTCCAAATTAATAGAGTATAAACAATACAAATTATGTGTTGATTAATGAATTATAGTTGCGTTTATAATAATGGAGTCCAGAACAGGACTAAATGTGACTATGACTCTTACCACTTGGGAGTCAAAGAAAAAAATCAGTTGAACTCGGCAGAACAAGGCCAGCCTGAATATGGAGCAAGGCCCAAACAGACCTATTATTGGCTTTCCTCAAGGTTGATTTCTATTGATGTAGGAGATCACTTAAGAGATGCTAGTTAAGTAGACATGGAGCCAAGTGATTAGTTTTTATTTGCCTGTATTTTAAGTAGTTAAGCATTTTGGTGGGGGTGGTGTCATACAGAAGAATCCATGTCAAACTTTTGATTACAAAATTTATCATGAAGCTAATGTTAACTCAAAGTATAGTTTTTCATGCCTCTTGCTACCAGAGAAATGAATACTTAAAAAACTTCGAAAACTGAAACCTTTTCATTTCTCTCAGCTATTTTAGGAGAACAACTCCAATTGCCCATTTCAGCCCATCCTGTTGTTACATCTTTCCAGGGTCCCTCAATTGAAATGTTTTTGCTAAAGGTCTAACTCAACTGCTTTCCATCGACTGTATTCCTTTGTGTTTGGTCTGACACAGATATTCAGAACAACTGCTGAGCATCCTTCTCATAAATGTTTCATATACTTGATGACAGTATTTATCCCTTAGTTTCCACATATTTGGATTTTATTCAATATCTTTTTGGTTGATGTGGAAGAAAGGGAGATGGCACTTATGTTTCATACTCCACATTGCTGCCAGCTCTAGCTAAAACACAAATTGATAATGTCAGGCCTTGCTTACAATTTTCTAGTGATTCCCCACTGCTACAGCCCAACCACCACAGAGCAGTCCAAAAGCCCTCTCCTTGTTGTGTTACCTCTGCCTAGCCACTTTTGTCTAAAGTCTGAGCAATAATCTTCCACTTCAATTGCAGAAACATTAGAATCATTTTTGCAAAATGCCTTATTACTTTAAAATCCAATCCTTTTATGTTATTATGTTTTCTCTTCATAAAATGCCCTTTTCTACCTTGTTTGGGCTAATGACTACTTATGCTAAGGTTTTTTAAAGAACAACTAGATGAATGTTTCTCCTGCTCACCAAGGAGTTACTCTTCTGCTATTCTTGGCTTCTGCTGACTTCTTTAATTCATTACATAATTTTGAAATATAATAATGCATTTGCCTGCATTTTCTTTTAAATTTTGATTTTACTGGACACACACACGCGAGTACGCGCGCACACACACACACACACACACACACAAACACATATATATATATATATTATGATCACAATCAATATTGAGAATTATTTTTACTCGTATAGGACACATCTTAATTCTCATATTTTTCCATTCTCCTGCCCTCTCTACAGCCCCTTCTCCCTATATCATAAGCTTTATTTTATTTTTTAACTGTCGAATTTTTTACTAATTTTCAATGGTGCTATATCATGCAAATAACATTTTGATAAGGAAGATCAGTTTAGTACCTAATTTTCTCTGGGTGAAAAATTATGATATTTTAAGGAGTGTTTTACTTCAATTTTTAAAAAGTGAAGTAACTTCAGTTCATTTGTCAATCTGAATATATACACAAAAAGAAGAATCAACTGTGGCATATTATGAAATAATTGTAATTGATAGTCTTTTCATAAGCATTGCCCCTTGACATAGAGCTCTGGTAGGGAAGATGGAGATTTTCAGGGGCAGAGAAAAAAACAAACTTATTGAGTGATTTATATGGGGGCTAATACAGTGAAAGATTTACGTCATTGACAGTTTAGCTTGAGTTACCAGGTTCTTTTTATTTGATTAACTGAACGGTCTGAAAAGAAGTATATATATCTAGGTAAAAATGGCTATTATTATTCCATGACTATAAATACAGTCCTTTCATTTTTGAGATAGTTACAGAATCAAACTGCAGAAGGGGCAAACACTGTACCAAGGAAACTGGGAAAGTACATAGAATGATTTTTTTTACATGAAATATATGTTTGATTTAAAACACACTGATACTCAGAACATACTGGCATGAATGGATCTCTGTGGCAAAAATAGGATAATGTAAAATTGATTTTTTTTTCCTCCGGTGACATCTGCACATCCAAGTTGGAATCAAAAGGATGCAAAAGTTACCTGGGCACAGTGATACTCACCTGGAAGGAGGATTATGAGTTTGAACACAGCCTGGAAAACTCAGCAGCTTAGGGGTCACTTTTTCAAAACTAAATACTAAACAAAACCACTGTTGAAGAGCTAGAATAAAGGCCCTGAGCTCAGTCTCCTGTACCCCTTACCCCAGAAAAGTCTTCAAAAGTTGGGAAGGTGTGAAGGGAGATCTTATTCTTGCTTAAAGATGTTGAATTTAGATTTTTCTGACCACCCACAGAAATGATGGAGAATTTGATATGACTGGAAAATCAGGAAGCCAGTTTGCTTTCCTAAGTAGCTTGCTCTCCCAAGAATTCCCTTTGAACAGTATCACACACCAGAATCTGTATAACAGAAGTGACACTGTCAACCAGGAAGCATGAGACTGAAATGTCTGATCCCATGACAGTCTACTATGCTAAGACCATCGGTTTTCACAAAGACATTTGTCTTTCCTAGAAAGTATCCTAAGGTTGGGGAGAAGAGTCAGAACTTTGGATTCCCCAAGATCAAGATGCACGTGACAATATAATTTTGCATTTTTTCATTTGAATGACTCTTCCTGATGCCCTGAACTCTTATTGCAGCTTAGCAGTTCAATTCAAATCAGTTATAATAGCCTGTCACACAAGGAGGGAAAATAGATTCTACTAACCTCTTTAAACTTCACTGTCTTTTCAGGATGGTGAATGACCTAATCTAATTCAAGACAGCTCAAAAAATATGTACTGGATATTCTTTGTTATGATTGTTTCAAGGATATAACAAAATCAAAGGCAGTCTAGCTTTCAAATAACAGTTATTTGAAAAGAACTAGCATTTAACACACAAATAATTTAAACTATATAATGAACATGACCTCATTTGCATTTCAGGTTTTTTCTGTTTACAAATGTGGAAACCAAAGGTCAGAATGTTAAGTGACTTTCTCAAGGTGTCAAATACTTAAAAGTAAACTCAGATTTAACATTTAGGTACATGAGAAGCGAAGATATGTGCTGATAGACACAGAATGACTGTATTTACTATATGCCTTCATTGTGCATTCACACGGTGGACTCTACTTTTCTGATGATGTTTTCATACAATAGTTCTTTTGGTTATAAAATAATATTTAAAGATTTATAAAATATTGTCCATATTGTGTTCTAGAAATATCTGTACTGAGCAAAATAGTGAATGATTAATATTAATGAATTTGTGAGAGTAAATTTTTTTCTCAAAGTAGCAAATAATTCTTATTTTACACATTGAGCTATATAAATTGTGTTTTATGAATTTAAATATTGGGCAGTGGGACATGTGTTTTTGTTACTGAATACAATACTTTTCTATATATAATAACTTCTTATGTCTAAATTATGAAATTAGTATGAAGCCCATCTATTTGTTCTTTTCTGCCTATGTGCATTTAAAAATGAAAAAAAAAAAAAAAAAGAAAAAGAAAGTGCATTGGAAAATCACATATTTTAAAATAATTTAGGGCATGGTAAATTTTCTAATTTTTAAAATGATGTGCATTATCCTGAGTTTCACTTTGGGCTAGTTTGTATTGTATGTATTTTTAATTAGCTTTGAAAATCTACCTGTTTGGCCAAGGATTTAGCTCAGTGGGACCATGGCTACTTTGAAAACACAAAGCCCCAAGTTCAATTCTCAGTTCCACCAAAAGAAAAGAAAAAGAAGAAAAAGATAATCTACTTTCTTAATCCTAGCTCTGATTTAAGACAGAAGGGGAACCTATATTCTTGATATCATCATTTGGGTGACTGGGCATTTAGGGAATGAATAGAATATTTTGAAAGTTAAGCTACAGTATCAACCACAGAAGTGAATGACCCTGTTTCTTTTTTTTTTTTTTTTTTTTAGGTTTTTTGAGACAGAGTCTCGCTTTGTGGTTCAGACTGGCCCTGAGCTCAGCCTCAAACTCACATCACAATCCTCCTGCCTCTGCCTCCCGAGTGCTGGGATGACAGGCGTGAGCCACCACGCCCGGCACTGTGGTATGTGGTACTGGTTGCTGCTGGGTGTGGGTCTCCACACCCAGTATTGTTATGTGGTTACCGGGGAATCGAACCCGGGCCCTTGCGTTTGCAAGACAGGCGCCGGAACCACCGAGCTAACTCCCCGGCCCTGAATGACCCTGTTTCTGTGTCCGCAGAAGAATGTTGTAAAAGAGACAGTGTGCAAACTGACCAAAAGAGAACTTTGACAAAAATGTAGGATAATAAGATCGAGTTTAGACACCACTGATGTAAAATAAATGGAATCATGTGACTGAATGAATTCTTACAGAATTCTATTATCATGATCCTTCTATGGATAACACCTACTAACCTGTTCTCACACGAATGCTGCTCGTAAATCTGACGCAAAGGTTATGATGATGATGGCAACCCAAGCCGGTGGCATCACGTCCCCTGCTCCCTCATCTATCCCCTGGGCCCCAGTCACCTCCTGATCACTTCCCCAGTCCCTTTCTTGCCATTATCTCTTTGCTCCAAGTTCTATGCATCAAGGCACTGCAGAACAAAACACCTTAGTTGCAAATTTAGCTCAAGTGGTACTGTACCTACCTTGGAGGCACACTGACACTGGAAAAAAAATAGAGTATAATACTTCAGCACTTCAGCTATTTGGGATGTTTGGCAAATAATTGTCAATCTTTTAGTTGAATTTCCTCCTGTGAAAAATACAACTACTTGTGAAAACATGTTTCTAACCAATTGAAGGACTAGAAACACCTACAGAGAGGGAAAATGCCGGTGTTGCAGGAAATACTCACTCATTTAGCAGGTACTTTGTAAGAAATAATTGAACTGAATCATTATGGTGGATATTTGTAGCCTTATCAAAAGTTACCACTCGTTTTACTGAGGTAGCATTCAGTACCAGGAGAAAAGAGGTAGTGACATGCTCATACACAGGTTGAAAAATGACAATCATTGAATATAAACTTTAGAAAAATGAATGACGTGATAATACAATAAATATATTTTACAATTTGATTTGTCTTTAAGATATACCAACAGCAGAGGGATTCCACAATCATTTATGAGAGAGACATTGTTGCTAAAGGTTTTCAGTTTGCCCATTATTTACTCACTGAGTTGGACTCTCTGTATGTACCTGTCACTTGGTATGGATGAATTTGTCTGACTTTTAGTCAAATCAGTGTTTATTGACAAAAATCTATTTTGTTTTGTCCCAGAAATCGATATTGGCACCATTCCCTGTGGATATTTGGCTAGTCAGTGGTAACCAGAGATGCCAACTAGAGTTTTTACTGTTTTTATGGTGCCAGCTGCTTTCTTGGCTAGAATTTCTTTTGTTCAGATTGTAAACGAGGGCAAGGTACCCAAATCCACCCCAATGTGTTCAGTGGAAAATGACTGGAGCTCAATATCTTAAGGCTAAGCAGCAGGGGCTTTCATGAATGAGGGGTCAGATATAGTGGTGGCTGTAAATGCGGAACTGTGCTAATGGGTGTTACATAAACATACCGAGGAAGTACGCATCTGTGAGTCAGACAGGGAGAGCCAAAAAGTGAAAAGGGGCTTAAATAAGCTTGGAGAGAATTTTATTTATTGAACTGTCAGTATTTTAAATAAGGTAGGTTGTATTTAAATATGTAAGAAAGCTACAGGATAAAGCATCTCTTCACAAAGC
Source organism: Petromus typicus (assembly GCA_004026965.1). NCBI lineage: Eukaryota > Metazoa > Chordata > Mammalia > Rodentia > Petromuridae > Petromus > Petromus typicus. The sequence continues at coordinate 49,322 of PVIR01006505.1, forward strand.
TATGAACATATAATATATATTTTTAAAATACTGATAGATTATTACACTAGTCATCTAAGATTCTGCTCTTCTTAGCTTATATGTTTTGTATATTTCTAGTTTATGTATTTTGTATATCCTTAGCTTATGTATTTTGACTCTTCTAGAATTTTTTAGGACTTTAATCGGAGATACATTGAAGGAAAGGGAGAAAACAAGAAACTTAAGCCCTTGCAATCATTTCATTTTTGGCATCTTTCACTAAATTAAGGAGGTAGGAAAATAAAGTATACTTATAATGCATTGTCAAATATCTATGGACTTAATGGTTAGGGCTTTTAGAGGCACTGATTACCATAAGCGATAAAAAACAGATGAGAACACACACTGTCCTTCCACTTTTAGTTTCCAGCCAGGAGAGGAGGCCCAGGAAGTGAAGAAGGAATACTGACTGCATCAGGATAGGCGCCAAAGACACTCTACTTCCTCTGGAATAACTAGCATTGATTTGGAAAAGTTGGTGATCCAATTCCACACACTGGGGTGGACTGAAAAGAAAGCAAATTGAAGGACCACACAGAAGCCCAATTAAAATACACATTGCAATAGATGATTTCACCATTGTCGTACTTCTTAAGGAGGAAGAGAAAGAAAGAACAGAGAGAAAAGAGACCATATATGTAATAAATAAATAAGATTAATAACACCTTTCAGATTAATAAACTTGTGTTCCTTGGATGAGTTAGTTTTCCATTTTGTTATTTTTAACTGTTACTGGTTTGCTTCATATAATGGTATTTAAGTAACTATAGATTTATTCTTCAGGAATGCACCATTAAAATCTGTGAAACAATGCTTCCTATCTATAAGGTATATATTTGGTAAAGAAGAATAAAAAAGAAAAGTTATGGTTCATGTCCAAAGCTTTGCTTCTTTTGTCCAGTGGTCACCAAGACCTTGAGTCTGACACTAACCATTTCCACATTGATTTCTTTTCTGAGCTCCATTTATTTTGGTTCTTGCTTATTCTTGCTACCCAGATAGTCTCCACAAGAAATGAGCTAAAAGTCAATGAGGTATTATTGGGGCTCCGTGAAACTGTAGGTGCAAGTTCAGGTAAACAGTAAAAAAAGCACAATAACCTCATATCTTCCATCTCCCTCTGAAGCCCTATCTTAGAACATCTTCACTGTCAGTTTTACAGGATGCCCTCAAAATCCATCTTGCCTTCTAATTCTGACTCCAAACAGACTAAAAACAAACTAAGTATTGTCCAGTAAAAAAATATCACTGTATTAATATTCAGTACATTTGTCCTTGAATATATCTAAGAAATGGACTTTCTTCAGAAAAACTTTATCAGAAATCAGGAAAGACCGAAGAGACACTGCCTGGGCTCCACTCAACCTTGAAATCAAATGAGAACTTGCTATTTTTCTAACAAAATACCACAATAATTGGTTTTCTGCTGTCTTGCTTAAAATCATGAGACATAGAACTTGAGCCAAATTGTTCTAAGCCTCTTAACATGATCAACTACATGTGAGTAACGAAAAGAATTCAAGAAGAATCTTTCAGTATTGAGATCACAAATTTTCAGCAAATGAAGACATCAGCCTAATACTGTAAAGAATGAATTTTCAAGAACTTTGGTGAAGAGCCACCAATAAGAGGAATTCTTCTTACTTCAACCTTTAAGAACATACCATATCTATATCTATAGGAACTTCTGTAAAAGTGTAAATGAGAAATATTTAAAGAGTAGTTAGGACAAGTTCATTTTATTTTTTTTCTCTATAAAATGTCCTGCTTTACTCACATATCAACTAAGTGAATCATTCAGAAAACTCTTCAAATACACAGGACAGTACTTAATATTCAAAGTTGTCACAAAAAGAAAAGAATTTCACATGTCACATCACCTAAACTTGATGCACGCTTCCATGTTTACCTAAAGAAAAAGATTATTTAAAGGTGAGTGGCCTTACATTTGTTTAAAGGCCTGAGCAACACTCAGTTAAGATAGACGTATATTTTCTGTTTCGGAATCTACAGCACAGAGAAGGTGGACTTAACTATTTCACTGTTAGTCCTTCACCCTTCTTTCTGAATTCTCACGTCGAGCAAGGAGCAGACACATGGTTCATGTCACCACAAGATCCATAGATTACAAATTATGGGCTTCAGGCTGCTGGTTATAGGCCTTGTTACATGTGGGGGCCCAACATATTATCACTGAGAGGGCAAATTTTCGAGTTTCACCACTCCGTTATGGCAAGCTGGCCAGGACTGTCAATCCCATCGTTGCCCCCAGGGCACCTTCTAGGTTATGTAAGACAAGAAGTCTGCATAACCTTTCTGGGTCATTCGAATGTGCCAGACATTCTGGGGGTCTCTGGTCTCTGGAGTACTCAACTTTCCTGCTTGTTTATTTGAAGAATACATGTCTTTTAGCCAGAGCTAAGGATCTCTGATTTATCCTTGTTCTGGATCATTAATAGAGAGAAAATACACGGCAGTGTGGAAGGGAACAGTTGTCCTGTGAGCATTCAACCAATTCGTTACACTGTTGAATTTCCAGGAAATTCGAGGACTCTAGCAAACCTCTAAATCAGACTAGAGCTTGTTAGCTGTAAAGATTCTGTGGAAAAGACCTGGGAGATTTGAGTGTATTTTGCCTTTTGTGAGTATGAAATTAATATTAATGGAACCAGCAGAATTCAGCTCAGGAAATAGTACCACTGAGTTTGCCTAAGAAGAAACAGAACCACCAGAGTTATATAAATATACATACATCCCAGTGATACAGCGTTTGTAAGAGAGAATTTCCTCCAGCAAAAGGATGTGAGTAATATAATAAAAGAAAATGACTGGACAAGAAACTCGGAATGTGTAAAAGCACATTTCCCTGGAAACTTTAAAATGACCACAATTTTCCAGAAGGAAAAAAAAAGATGAATTTTGAGGTGGTACTCATATAGTTGATTTTTTAATTTGTTTTGTTTTAGTCATAAAATATTCAGATCAGGTGCTTGATTTCCCTTTTCTCCTGATAAAAAGAACTATTTAAAATCTCTCTCTCTCTCTCTCTCTCTCTCTCTCTGTTTCCCATCTTTTATCTCTCTGTAACATGCTTGCAGATGAGAAGTTTGTCCTAAATTGTTGGTTTAAATAATCTCTGATTTATTAAAAAAAAAAAACCTCGCTATTGCCCTCTCAAACTACATTTAAAGTTTATAATTTCATTATTAAATATTAACACTTCTGAATTTTTCCTTTCTCCAAAAAACTGCCACTCTATTACATGCAAGCATCAGGAAGTGCTTTTGTATTCTACTATCCTCTTTGAGTTGAGGGTAAGTGCATAATTAAACCTGGCCTGGAATCAATCATATAAGAGTTGAATGAATACCAAGTCCAACTGGGGAGGATTTACCATATGAATGTTCTTTTCCTAAGACTAAAACACAGGTTAGATTTCCAAGTTTTTAGAACATTGCTCAATGAAAGAAATATGTTGCCCATGAGAAAAAAAAAAATAAATCAAATGGTGGTGTAATCTATAATCAAAGGCACTAATGGCCACAAAGCATTCAGAACAAAGGTTCACTGAGCTAGAAAAGACAAGGGAGAAAAAGTTTAACACATTATCTATTCTAAGTAAAAGGTCTTTCTTACTAAAAAAGGATAGTAAAGCTTTGCAGTATTTTCAAATATTTTCTTTTAGTGTTATAATTTTTTATGATTTTAATAACCTTAGAATGAGCATAAGTAGATTAACTTGATTATCGGAAAAGCTTCTGAATATAAAATCACTTGAGCAGTAAAATAATGCTCAAAATACTATTTTCCCTTCAAATTTCACAGTCCAAAATAGATTTTAAAAGATACTCAGTTCTCTTTTCTCAATTTATCTTTATTTAGGGCTCACAAATATTTGCCTGCTGGGGTGTTCCTGCAAGAAAAATCAGAGATCCATCCCTGCTTATTTGCTTCTTGGAATTGTTCCTACAGAAAACATTTGATAAACAGCACCGGTTTTAGAAGAGAACAAAATGGAGATATCTATTTGTCCTGGACATTTTGTATTTGGAAATAACAGTATTTATGCAGTGAGAGAAGAAAGACATGCTTTTTTCTTTTATTCACAGGTATAAGGATATTTGAAAGCAGATACCCTTGTTTTCATTCCATAGCAAGATCTTTATCTGTTACTCAGTTCTAATACATTAAAAAAGGAAAAAAAGATGCGTGCACATGTGGCCTGCATACCAGCATTTGAGTGGGTGGTGAACAACGAACCTGTGGTATTAGCAGATGGAAGGAAACGGCCAGCGTGCACATTTAAGGAGGCACTGAAGAAAAGGATGGATAAATTGTTGAGATGTTTTTTAACCATGGGAAGAAAATGTACGTCATTTACAAAAATGTCATTCTGCAAGCAACAGAAGCAATTAAATTCCCCCAGAAGGAAAATAAAAATATTTTAATATAGTTACTATTTTAATGTTACAACCCCACTGAAACATAATCTTTTACAAAAATGCCTCAACAACAATAATTTATTTATTTGCTTTACAAATTTCATTCCAGTTCAAATGTGTTTCCCTGATAAATAGAGCTTAATAATTTGCAAATAGGTAGTTGGCTCTTTTTGTTTAAAATAAACTCTTACAAATGAATTGAAATCCTCAAAGAATAAAGGAAACCTACATTATTCAATCTTAGCTGCTAACTCTCAAATCTTCTTTTTTTTTTTTTTTTTTTTAATGTTTTTCAAGTGTTTCTCTCATGGGCTAAGAATGTAGCTCAGGCTTCCTGTCTACCTGGCATGCATAAGGTCTTGAGTTCAATCTCCCATACTGAAAAAAAAAAAAAAAAAAAAAAAAATCTAACTACTCAAACAGGAGTCTGTGTCAGTCTTGGTCTATGCCCATCTCTAACCAGCGTACTAAATTCAGTCAAACACAATCACTTCCTTCTGTTAAATTAAAAGAAACAATTACATAAGCCTTAGTATTTTTATCAGGTTTTAGAACAAGCCATAGGTGTATTTTACTATGGAAAGTTTACAGAGGAATCATTCAATTATCTAGCCAGTTTGTACTTTGACTGCTCTATGTCCCATTGTAATGAGCACTGATTTTCTTCATTTTCCTTGGAGTGCTGAGATGATTTCAGGGCCAAAGTTCAGAGTAGGAGGATTATTTGTGTGTCCTTGTGTTTTTACAAATGCAAAGCCTGCTGTAGTATAGGAAAGGGACTTTGTTGCTAGAAACACTATTACATAAATAAGAACTAATGCAAGGTAAGAAAACAACTAGAGTCTTGGAAAAGAGAGATTATAATATGAAAAGACTTTTTAAATATCAAATGTCCAAATAAGAGAAAAAGAAGGAGAGACTGGGAAAAATAATTTTGCTGTGATCAGAGCCCGGTTTGCACATCCTTGACCAGGCATCTATAAAGCGTGATGATGAGCTAGGGAATTCTTAAAACAGACTCACGTGCTTCACAATTCACTTGTCAAAAAATTAGCACGATAAGAAATGAGCAAGGTACCTTATAAAAGAAAGTACACTAGTTCTGGACCTAAGAAGCCATAATTGGCTTAATTTTAAGTGACTTTATGGTCTTAGAAAATTTAATTTAACCTTTTCCAGTTTCAGTACTCTTAATTAGAAAGGATTCCCTTTTAATTTCCTATATCAGAAGTTAATATGTCTACATACCTGGGATTCATTCATAAACGATTTCATTTCATACCTGTAATGAGTACTGGAAATGAGTAATAACATTAGTTTGTCCTCTTGGTATTTGTCTCCTCTGCCAAGCGGAAGAGTCATTTGGGTATACGGCAGGCAGCGATGGATGAAAAGATCAAGTGATCGGGCCAGTGATTTCCACGTACTGAGATTTCACCTTCTGGATTCCTGGGCTGGGGATTTAAGTTCATCACAGGCCCCCATGGGTGCCCTGGACATGATGCTATCCTTCAAGAAGGAGAGAAGGACTCAAATGTGAGTGAAAAGTACAATTACTAGATTGTGAGTGAAGCGACACACTTTACAATTTTTATGACACTAGTATCTCCAGCAATACAACCAGGCCTCCAAAAGGGCCCTGGAACAGTGTTGACGTCCATACTTGTTGCGGTGAATCCGGTACTAAGCGGAGAGGAGGCAGCAGCGGCTGCACATCGCCATGGAGAGACCGAGATAAGAGATGTGCGGTGTCATCAGTAACCCAGATCAACTGGCTACATGAGTTGAAGTTGTTTGAAATCCTTGAGTTTTATTTTTTTATTGAAATCTTTATTGGTATATTACATATACACATCATCTTTGCACTCCATAATGGGGATTTGTACCAAATAAGACACAACTTAATTCTCATTTTTTCCCATAGCCCTACTCATTCTACCATACCTCTATACACATAAAATTTGTTTCCTTTCTTTTTTGTTATAATCTCATTATTTTTCTTCCTTCACCCTATTACACTTTGAGTATTTTCTATTTCACAATATATAACATACAATTCTAGAACTCATTTACATCTTTATTTTCTCATACCAGAGAAAAGATGCAATATTTACCTATCTGTAACCTATTTATTTCACTTATGAGGATATCCTCAGGGTGGAAATCCTTGAGTTTTGAATCCATTCTGTTAGCATAAAACATTTGAATGAAATTCTGAGGTCCTTTAGCATGGTAATCTGAAGCAATTAGGCGGCCTTAACAAGCTGAGTCTTACTGCATGGCTTCAGCCTTTGGCTTTTTGTATTTTCATTAGTATATATTTGCAACCCATAGGATTATATTCACTGTGAGGAATTGGTACATGTGCATAAAACATCTTAATTCTTTTTTGACTTCTTCCTCTTCCTTCTTTCCCTTTTCTCTCTGTTTCTTGATCTCTTTATTTTTAAATTGATTTTAAATTGATCTTATTAGTACAACCTGGATAGATTGGTTTCTTGGTTTCCAGGATATCTTGGAAAGCAGGATACACTCCCAATATGTACATTATGATACTTCTTTTTAATGTGTAAAAGATCTATCTCCCTGTTATCATTTTTTTTTCCCTTTAAAAAATATTTTGGGTTTCTCATTAAAAAGAAAACTTGTGTACTTAGTTTATTTCACTTAGCATTATGGACTTAAGCTGCATCCATTTCCTGGCATGACTCAAATGTGTCTCATTATAGAACAGTAGTACTCCATTATGTATATTAACCTCCATTTTCCTTATCTACTCAATTGTTTATAGACATACAACCTTGTTTTGAGCCAAGCAGGCCTTTATGTTAGAAAATGTAATAAATTACATGCAAACAGGTAGTTGAAAAGATCCATGTACACCACACATTTTATTGTAAGGATACATTAACTTCAGTTACAGATATGTCTTTATTCTTTACAGTCAGTCCTCTTTTTTGTTTCTTTTGAGACAAGGTCTCACTTTTCTAGTTCAGGCTGGTTCTGAACTCAGCCTTGAGCTTCCTCCTGTATCTACCTCCCAAGTGCTGGGATTACAGGCATGAGCCACCATGCTGGGCACTGTGGTATGAGCTACTAATTGCTGGTGGATGTGAGTGTCCACACCCACCATTGTTTTATGTGGTTACAGGGATCAAAACCAGGCCCTTTCATTTTCAAGGCAGGCACAGGTACCACTGAGCTAAATCCCTGGCCCAGTATATCCTTTTTCAAAATAGTTTTCATATAATGAGGGGGTCATATCGTAATCTCTTAATATGAGTGATTTGACTAGATTGCTCTCAAGTAAGAAACAGATTGGAAGCCTTTGATATCTGAGAAAACAGCATGATAAATGGAAAAAAAATAGATAAAAATGAAATTTAGGGAAATGCATTCCCAAAAGAAAAATTTTCTTACTTTATGCTCTTTTCATTAGCATAAAAATAATAAAGAATGATTTGGTCTTCTAAAATATATAATGAATATTTATCTATTTTGATTTCAGTTTAGCTTCTGGCTATATATATCTTGCCTATGTGGCCTTAAATTTTTTTTTTTTTTTTTTTTTTTTTTTTTTTTTTTTTTTTTTTTTTGCCTGGTGCAATTCTCCATGATCCCTTGAAAAAAGGTGCTATGTAAACCATTGGGTGTGGACTTGGATCATGTAGATGGGGAGCTGGTGCGGTCTTAGACAGGGATTTGGCTTCTCCATGTGCATTCAATCTGTGATTTTTTTCTGTTTTTCAATTTCTGGAAACTGCTCAGAAGGCTGATGTTATAAATTTGGAAAAGCACACACATGGAACAAATAAATAAATAAATAAATAGCAGCCCTCTGCCATAAAAGCATTCTGCTTTTTCAGAAATGACTCAGAACAGATTGGCCTCGTGGAGATAAGCAATGTGCCCCACCTTTCTGGAAGGCTTCATCGTCTCTCTTAGCCATGCAGGCAAAAGGGTGAGCAAGAGAACCTGAAGAAAGGAGAGGAAAGAACATTTCACTCTCTTGAGTAGGTCTGGAGAAATGTTGAAAGCATTCCTTGCTGAAGAAGTACAAGGGATCCTTTTCATATTACAACATCAAGTTCATTGGCTCCAATACTGGGGAGCTGTGTGTCTTCCTTTTATCTACTTAGAACTTTCCTGATAAAATAATTCTAACATCTCTGGCTAGTGATTCTTATCTAGAATTGAAAATATTTACTCAGTTGTCTTGTATAAATTGTCTGTTGTGATTTAGATAAAAAGAACTTGAATTAAAATGTTTTTTATCACAGTGGTTATTAAAAAGCCCACTAAAAATGCAAATAGAAAAAGGAAAATTTCATTTGGAACTACCAGATAATTAAAAAGAGAAGATAAAACTTTACAAATATTATTTCTTTCTGGAATACAATAAGTATATAATGCATGAAGATTTACTAGTAGGCTTTCTACTAAAAGATATCTAGAAAAATACTCATATTAGTAAGATTTTTAGAAAGGTAAATATTTTTAGAAAGATAGAGAAGTGAGAAAAGATAAGTATTTTAAGACATGTTTCTTTCTTTAGGTTCATATTTCTTTAATTTGCAATTTTCACTCTTCATATGAAAGACTTCAGGCAGAAAATACAGAAAAAGTCCCTGGTCTACTCTACCAAATTTACAGAAATAAGACATAAAATAGAAATAAAAGACTTAACAGAGAGAGAGGGCAGTGTACAGTCCACTATTCAGTCCACCTTGGTCAAATTACAGGCAATATCATAAATACCTTAACTAATGAATTTACTTTTATAACAAAACATTAAATACATTAAGAAATTAATAGATGAAATGAATAAATTACAAAGAAGTCTTAGATAAACAAACAGAAGAAAAAGATACACTCCCACTTCAGGACGACTGCTCTAATTAAAGTGGCTTCAACATTCTTCAAAACTTAGCCTGCTTTTGCTCACCCATTAATCCAGTTCAGTTTTTATATTCATACTTTTCAAAAAGTCTCTTCTATTTGCTTTCTAACTCAAAACACATGCCTGAGCCAAAAATCATTTTATCCCTATTCAATGGAAAAAGATAGATTGCTGTTTTTTTTGTTTTTGTTTTTTTTTTTTTTTTTTTTTTTTTTTTTAGGACAAGTCCCACTTTTGTAGTTCAGGCTGTCCCTGAGCTCAGCCTTGAACTCACAGCAATCCTCCTGCCTCTGCCTCACAAGTGCTGGAATTACAGGCGTGAGCCACCACTCTCAGACTGTAGTATGTGGTATTGATTGCTGGTGGGCATGAGTCTCCATGCCCAGCACTGTTATATGTATTTACCAGGGATTGAACCCAGGTCCTTGCATGGAAGCACTAAGTTAAATTCCAGGCCAAAAGGATAGAATTCTTAAAGAGTCCATTTTATTTTTAGCAAAGACTGTTTCATGTGTTATTGGATCTAATCTAATACCAATAATGTTCTCTTTATAGAATTCTGGAAACCAAAAGTGTGTCCTTCAGACCTTCAGAATCATGTAGAGTGAGCAGAAATACATGAAGATTGCTACTGTTCAATGTAGTTTCTAACTGAGTTATCCAGGGATTTTCTTGGAGAGTTTACAACTTTACCAAACTTCACAGACAAATTTACATATATAGAGTTTGGAAATGACAGCTAACTCTGCAATGTTGTATTGCCAGAGAATGTCGCCGAGTGTTTGATTCTTAGTAAAGTGACTAAAGTCTTCACATCTAATGTAGAGAAAGCCTTGTGACATTTTTTGTGCAGTGAGGCACCACTAATCAAGCCACCTTTGGGGAAGCAAAGGAGGATTGAGAGGAAATGTCACTGGATTTCCATACCTGTAGAACAAAAATACACCACAGGGGGAAAAAAAAAATGTTAGTATTGGTTCAAACCCACATTACTGGCCATAGGCATGTCGTGTCTCATTAATAGGGATCTTTAGTTTTTCTTGTACAAGTGCAGTCTGTAAATATTTGGGGCTTTATAGACTATTTGATCACAAAAATGGCAATACACAAAACATGAGTGAATTGTGTTATGATAAAACTTTACTTATTGAAACTGGAATTTGAATTTCATAGGCTTTAATATGTATGGAATTATAATCCTTCTTTTGAATTTCTAAGAGTAAAAGTCATTCTTAGCTCTTAGAGCTATAACATAATAAAAAAAATTGGCAAAATCCTCCCTTCTGTAATTTCTCATTTTGTGCCCTAAAATAATGGTTTTCAAAATGCAAATTCCCCTGAGGGGCACATTGAAACTCAGATTGCCGGGGTTCCCTTCCAAAGTTTTGGTACCAAAGATTCAGGAATAAACTTGATTGTCATTTCTGAGAAACTTTTACATTGGTTCAGTGAACTCCAGGTGCCACACACAATAATGCGGTTTGTTTCTAAAATCCACTTCATTTTCATTAAAGGAAAGCATTTTATTGAGTCATTTGTTTGGAAAAAACAAATACAAAGGAAACTGTAACAGACTACTTTTCCTCCAAAGTGTTGGAGAGCCTGGCTTAGACTTGATTATCAACTGCAGAGGTGGAGATGTGTAAGATTTCTTGGCAAAAGCAACCTGGGAGGAGAAGAAAATAACAAAGAAACAGGGTGGAGAGTCCTTGTTACCATTACACTCAGAACAGGTTTGTCTGATTCATGGTGACCTTAAAGAAATCTAATAAAGAATCTGAAGCTGTTCCATGTGAATCATGATTTTGGTATTCCAAGTCATTATTGTTATTTTTATTATTGAAGAAACAAAAATCATTCTGTGGTCTGCTATTTGGTGGACAATTCAAAACAACTAGAAAAATGGAAATGATCAGTCCTCCTCCTTTAATAAAAACAAAGTTTATCTTATATGTTACTTTGTGCCAAAGAAAAGGAAGGAACTTTGCTTCTATGTGATGTAGCTTGCCTCTTAAATGAAGGTCCAAAAATGATGAAGTAAGAAGTGGTCTTTTATCCCTTTGTGTCTGAGTTCTGTCCCTACCCCTATCCTGTCCCCTTAGGGTGTATCCTAAGTAATATTTTTTTTTCAGTGACAGTCAGAACTGGAAATAAATGAAGAATCACTAAAGGAGAAACATAAAAGTGCATTTTTTTGTTTTGTTTTAGAGCTCCTGCTACAGTTTGAATCTGGACTTTCCTGCAGATATCTGTGTGGATCTTTTTTGTTCTTCAGCTTTGTGGTTGTACTGAGAAACATTATGATGTGAGAAGTTGCAGTCACTGGCGGGAGCTATTTCTTGGTTCTCTTGTCTCTTTTCTCCTCTTTTTTACTTCGCACCAGTGATGTGATAGCTGTTTCTCTACCATGTGATCCTTCAAAATGGCTATTTCTCCCAAGCATTGGAAGAAAACAGTAAGGGATTGAAACCTCTAAAACTGGGCCAAAACAAAGCTTTTCTTATTAAAAGTTGATTATCTCAGGTATTTGTAATAATAGTGAACTGCTGACTTGCACACTTAATATACAGTAAGGGAGTCAAACATTATCACTTGGATTTCAGCACAGATTCACAGCCAGGGAGCAAATGAAAAGGTTTCATCACAGAAAAAATGGAAGGCTTCAGGTGTGTGCTGATTAAACACCTGCGCTCATTTCACAGAGGTCATTGCTCAGTTTCCTAGACTATTTCTAGAGATAGCAACTTGGCTTTTTGTGAGTAGCTTCTGGATTTGTTATAGTGAATAATAGCATTAGTTAATTAAATTGGTTGTTGCAAATTTTGGGTCAAAGTCCTGTTTTTATAAATGGTCTGATCATTATCTATATGTTAAATAAAATAAGTACGTATTTCCTTAAGTGTATTCTTCAACATTCTGACCTCATAGCCTATAATGATACCAGGTTTGGGAGCACGGGAATCTCCTTCAGGTGGTTTGTAGGTTCTTTCCAACTTGAGCTAATTGATCAATAAAAGTCCAAAGGGTAGAAAAATTTAATTAAAGGTAAGAGAAGAAACAGGCTCTGCAGAATGAGTTTGGGCCAAAAAAAAAGTAATAAGAAGAGTACACCCTATAAGATTATAGCAGACCACTATGAAAGAGTGAATACTCTGGCAAAAACTCATTGTGGACTGTTTTTATTGTATCATCTACTTCTTAGGCTATGTCAGATCTAAAAGTTCCTCATGAAATCCTTCTTTAATTCTCATAAGAAGTCCACCTGAGGACACTGAGAACTGTTCTGCACATGTCTTCTGGAACTTTGTAATGTACTGATCATGACTACTTCCCCAGCCAGCTTTGCCACATTGTAATCACCTATCTCATTTCCTCCTGAGAGACATTTATATGAATGATTCTCTATGGGGTCCTGTGGGAATAGAGATTTTCTATAGCTTCTTGCAGCTGAAAGAGGCTGTAGTCCCTTCCTTCTGAGGATTATATGCTGTCCAAATACTTTATAGTGATTCGCTGGCTGTGTTAATGAAAACAATTATTGTCAGAAGAAAATGAGAAATGAGTTAGTGACCATTGAGCTGCTTGTTTGATGGACAAAAGAAATATTGGTATGAGCTCAAATATAAAAAGCAGGTCATAGTGTCATTCTTCTTGTGAATTTCAAAGCATGGCAAGGAGAGAGGCTCAAGAAACGATTGAGAGTCTGAGGCCAGAGTCTTAGCCAGATCACTCATATTATGGGACCAATTAAAGATAGGAACTTCTAAATAGGTGTTCATTTAAGCTATGATGAATTTAAACTCTTCCTGTCTGAATGTGGAACATTATTGGACTCTTACTTTCTGAGGAGGCACCTCAGGTCTTTTAAAGGTTCTCAGGAATAGCTTTCTTCCTAGTCCTGTGAAAATTTAGTGATCATTTCCCTTGTAGGATTTTTATAACTTATCAATGCATTATCTGGTCCTCAGGGTAGACCGCAGTGGTATTCCTAAGGAGACTTTAAATGTATCTCTGAATTCTTACAGTGACTGACAGTGCCATACTTGGACTGCCTCTAGGAGATAAAGAATTTCCTGCTCATACTTCATAGTTGGTTAATCAGCAAGCTACTTTTTTCCAGATTATTACATAGGCATGTAAAACCAGAAAGACACATTTGGAGTCTGTATAGATAGACACAGAGTTTCTTGCCTTTTCCTACCATCAATGCCAGAGCAAGTGCTATTAGCTCTATATTTTTAGCAGCGGTCCCTGGTGGAGAGGATTTGCTTCGATGCCCTGCTGTGAACAGATAACTATATAACTTCCCTTTTTATGTGCTTCTTGGAAAGGTACTTTCACCAGTGAACCACACTTCCTCGTGGTTATGGAGGAGCAAGTCATTAATATATTGCCTGCTTATATAGCTCTGACAGAAAACTTATTCATAAGAGTGACAAAATTTTCAGCTTGTAAGAATCAAAGAGGAAGGATTAACCATAGCAAAATAATTTTGTTAGGGCAGTAGAGATAGAAACTATGTTCTAAAGAAAAAAAAATCTTTAAAAGTCTGAAGAAATACTTTCAGTTGCTTGAGTTAAACATTTACTGTTTGTTTTTTTAAGGCCAATAAACATAGGTTTCTAATTGCATTTTGTCAGAAGAAACAGAGGAGGATCTAGTCTAATTGAAAAGAAAAGCAGGAGAAGCCATATAGTCTTCAAAGTCAAGGCTAATCTACGTAAAAGGTGAGATCAGGTCACTTGAAATCAAAATGGTGGAAACCACATGGCTGATCCATGTGAGGAACCCTCATTCTGAAGAAGTGGACTAATAACACTCTGAGAAAGAAAAGCCCATCTGGGGAAAAACACAGAGGAGATAGAGCACAAAAGAAGGAATGAACTGGTATAGGTAGCTACTTAGACAGGGTACCAAGTTACCAACAGCTATTTTTTTCCCAAAAGAGAAGCAAAATATCACAGGAAACCAGAAACACAGGGAAAGAAGATCATAATAATGGGCTCTCTGGCAATTTAACTCATACCCATGGAGAGACTACAAATGGGAAAAAGAAAGAAAAGGGTGAAGCAGGCCTGTAACTCTCTTGAGAGGAAAGCAAAAACATAAAACAAAACACAGAGACCATGTGTTTCACTCCCCACAACCAGATAGTCGTCGCTGCGGACATAGCTGCTAGCACCATGAGAAGAGTCTCCTGGGAATTCCAGCCCAGGGGAGAGAGAGAGAGAGGGAAAGAAGAAAAAAGATCCATCATGACATTTTACAGAGAAACAAATAAATGAACAAAAATTATGCCCAGAGCACTGTATCATGTCTTCTGGCTGGCTAAGCCAAATATGCTGCTGGGTTTTGGAGTCCTGGATTGCTTTTCTAGAGGTGGCTTATAGGTATTTTTTTTTTCTTTTCCTGACCAAAGAATTAGTCAAGAGAAATGGAAATGTTATTAAAATTGTATTAAGTATAGGAAAAGAAATAGGCTCCACATAGTGAATTCGAGACAAATAAAAATAGGAAGTGAGGGTGGACACCATACAAGAGCAAATACAATGGCAAAAACTCAAAGTTGACTGTCCTTTTTGTATCATCTATTCTTTGGACTGATGTGAGGTCTACGTTGTCCTATCAAAACTCTGTTTTCTCATGAGAAGTTTAGGTGCAAAGCTTTGGGAACTATCCTTTGCATATGTCTTGGGATTTTGTAATTGATAGATCACACCTACATCATCAGTCAGCATTCCCACACCCTAATCTCTTGTCTCTATAGGGTATTCAAAATGAAAATGTCCAGTGGTAAATAATTTAGGGAAGACTCTTTACATCGACAATATCTTCTGTTATGTCATTATCAAATCTGCATAGATATAGTAAAACCTCTGAAAGGGGTAATATGTATATATTAAGGGATATATATATATATATTATATATATATATGAATTTAATTTCATATTCATCTTTCATCTGAACTGATAGTTAATACTATTTAAGAAATGTTATGCTAAGAAAACTCAAAAGCTACCACCACTTTTGAATCAGTAAGTACACAGAATCAAATTTTATTACTTAGACTAATTTTTTTTTCACTTTTCTTACTCTTGGTAACAAGGCTATATTTTAATCCATTTATTTTTTCCCCACACTTCCTAGTTTTGGGAGTGAATTAAAACTAAACTTTTAGCCTTCCGCTTCTTTTTTGTCAAATGCTTTTTCAAACATTTGAAATATTCTCAAATGTCTGTTATCTTCTGGAATGTGATTTCTATATGAGTTTTCTGGAGCTAACCTAATGTTTCTTGTTTTTCTCCCTCTCCTTCTGTTCTCCAAAGAAAGGGGGACTGAGGTTAAAGTCCAAAGAAAAGGATTAGATTACTTTTTTTAGTGGTGGAATATTTTAAGATCAGAATTAGAAGAGTATGCAGTCATTTTCTTTTCAACACTTTTGAAATAGGAAGATCTTAAAGCTGGCCTCAAGAACTCCATCTGCCCCACTCCTATCTTGTGTGCTCAGAACAGCTCTACATTTGCAATTGTGACTAAACTCCTTTTCATATATGCTGCACCTACCTCTCTGTACTGTAGGACGGGGACAAGTTCCCTTGCTTATTTAATAATACTAGATTTAACGATTTTAGAATTCTAAGAAATAGATTAATTAGAGTATCTGGGTTTAATTAGCTTTGTTGCCTACTAAATGTATGCATTTAGCAAATGTACAGAAATTAAATGAACGTGAAAAGTTTAAGGGTTAGTTAGCATAAGCAAAGAGAAAGTTATGTGAAATTTAACTGAAGTAAAGTTGTCTTTTATACATTCCAACTTGGCTTTTGCATTACCATTTGGATCTCAAATTCTTGATACCAAGAAAATGTCATGCATTTTCTTTAGAAGTAATCTTAATAAAGACCTTGGGAATCTTATGCAGTAAAGGAGTGAACCAATCTAAGGAGTG